>VWZO01006281.1:47524-63627 GCA_013396975.1 Bucco capensis | reverse complement strand
ATAACTGTGCCCACAGCAGAGGGAGCATTAAACTCATTGCCCACGGGAAAGGGTGGGGAGTGAGACCCATGTTCCTAGAATCCTTGGATGGGTAGCATGAGCTCATTAGCCTTCTGGCAGTCATCCGAGGAGAAGGACAACTCTGATTCCAAACCCGGGCAGATGGAGCTCATTTAGCCCTGGAAGGCCTTCCAGCTAAGAGGTTAAACCTCCATCCTAAGGACTTGACTGCCAGCGTCCAAGCTTGCTAGGCCCTGGCAGATGAACCCTAGGACTAAAGGGTGGGTCCAGCTCTGCACATGCTGTGTCTCACCTAAAAAAAATCCCTAGTGCAGGCTCGAGGGTGCTATCTGCTATCCTCTTTTTATCAGCGCGCTTGGAAAAGGCGCTGAGGAGGAGCATGGATGTAGCCCTCCCTGGAGCTTTGTTCGCAAAGCCTAGCCATACAAATACCTGTTGTGTAGGTGCTGCAGCCAGGAATAGGTGTTAGATAGATTAGAAAAAAACAAAGCCAAAATCAAAACCCAGTAAAATGAGAACACTACTTAATTAATATTTGAAACTACCACTGGGGTAAATATATATATATATTTTTAAGACACTGTCTAGAAGGATTATGTGATGTTCAGTAAGTGATATTCAAACTTCTTAACCATGTTTGAGTGTAACTGCTGTGTATCTTCATCTTGCAAGATAGACTAGCATAGCAAAAAGAGACTAATTAGCTATATGACAGACCCAAAACAGATATAATAAATACTTCCTAATGAATTCACATTGTTTCCTGGCTCTGTGTATGCACAGAAGTTGCTCCTTCTATCATGTATATCTAGTCTGTTTCCAGGAATATAAAACAAGGGAAAAAAACAATTTGTGCGTTCTTTTCAAAAATGTTTTTAAGTTAAATATGTAACTTTACAAGGAAGTTGCAATAAAACAAATGAACAAATGAATAGTCCCTTCATAGCAAGTAGTAAATTGTTCCGGATACAGTCAAAATGCTCATTAGCATAGTACAACAAGGAGATAAAATTTTGTTTGCCTTGATCTATTATTTCCAGTACAAATTCCAGTTATATTAACTGAAAATAAAGACAAGCAGCAGATTTTCAGCAGATTGATCATGAAAAAAAAAATCTGATAGAAAATAAAATAAAATCAGTTTTCTTGGTGTGGCACTTGCTTCAGACTGGAGAGACCAAGGATGAAGTCTTGCCTAGTAGTTACTTCCACTGCATTGCTGAGCACTGGCCTCCGACAGTCATAGACTCAGTATGGCTGGAAAAGAACTCTAAGTTCATCAAGTCCAATCATTAGTGTTTAGTCAGAAGCCAACAGGGCTGATCACAGAATGGCTCTGGATGTCATCCAGTCCAACCTTTCTGCTCAATCACAGCCATCTAGGTAGAGCTGGTTGCCCACAATTTTTCCAGAAAGCTTTTGAATATCTCCAGATATGGAGAGTCCACAGCCTGGGCCAGTGCTCATTCACTCCTGGCAACAGAGCACCACTGAAAAGAGCCTGACTCCAACTTCTTTGTACCCTCCCCTCAAGTGTTTGTATACATTGATAAGCTCCCCTCCTAAGCCTTCTCCATTTCTCTCAGTCTTTCCTCATATGAGAGATGCTCCAGTCCCTTCATCATCTTCAAGATCTTTTCTGGACTTTCTCCAGTACACTCATGCCTTTCTTGCACTGAGGAGCCTAGAACTGGACTCAATACTCCAGGTGTGGCCACACCAGTGCTTAGCAGGGAGGAAGGGTCACCTCCTTTGGCCTTTGGACAATGGCCCTCCTAATGTTCCTCCAGGATACCATTAGCCACCTTTGCCACGAGAGCACGTTGCTGACTCTCAGCCTGATGTCTAGGTCCAACACTGTAGGTGTTTAAACACTAGTAACTGGAATGTTTCAACAGCTTATCTGGAAACTGAACACACTAAAGATATTTCTGGATCAGTTTTGCACCCTTCTTGAAGGATTTAGATGTAAGGAGGGATTTCATTACTTAAAGTCTTGTTAAGTCTTGGCCCAGGCTGCCCAGGGAGGTGTTATAGTAACCATCCCTGGAGGGGTTTAAGAAACATTTAAATGCTCTCCTTAGGGCCATGGTTTAGTGGCATGGTAGTGATAGGTATGGTTGGACTTGATGAGCTTAGAGGCCTCTTCCAACCTTTGTGATTCTGTGAGTTTCTGTGAGTTTCCCACCATGCTGTATTTAAAACACGTGCAGAGAGCACAACGATGCCCATACACCTACTGGAGACGGTATTACAACAGTAGCTTCTAGGTTTATCTTTTTCCAGATTTTTGAGTTAGTTTCAGTTGAAATAAGTCTCAGGCTTTTGGCTTAATGCACATATTTAACGATGTCTAGCAAACATGTGTCAGAATTCCATGGAAACCAGTTTGGGAACATTTTTGTTGCCACACTGTAATCAAAACTCCATTGCTAGTTTATGACACTCAAATGATCTGCAGTTTGAAGGAAAGCCAGATTCCACAATGGAATGGATAGGAACAAGATCAAAGAATAATCAGATATTCAAGAGTCTTTTCCTCACTAAGCTAAAATACTAAACATTCTCACATACCTGTTCTAGCAGAAACACCACTGCTGCTCAGATAGGTTGATTAGGCTGATACTTGCATTACATTTGCTGTGCTACAGTTCTAATTACTCACCAAATATACCTGTAACAAAGCATTTTGTCTCTACTGATCTGCAGTTGCAGTTATCCCTCACTAGGCAGTTAACAGAAACACTGCTCACAGTAAGAACTGAAGATATTTAAGCCTTTTTTTTAATTTGTCCCCCTTGTCTCACCAAGTCTAGTCCCTCTCCTGTGGAGATCTTTTTCTTCTCTCAGTTTGAATTTCAGCTGTATTTACTCCCTTCCATTTCTATCTCAGTGAAGTTGATTCCCTAGTCTGTTTCAACTTCAGTCACTTTACCAAGTGTTTGTGTGTCCTGGCTTAGCCTCCCCAGCTGTAAAATACACACAGCCACCTACTCATGTCTCACCTGCATTGGTGGGATGGGAAGGAGAAAACACAACAAGGGCTCAAGGGTCCAAGCCAAGGACAGGGAGGTATCACTCACCACTTGTGTTCATGGGCAAAAGACAGAACAGACATGGGGGAAACTCCCAAAATTTAATCTAAGCAAAATCATAACCAAAATGAACAATCAAATATGAGTGAGAGCACATCCATACTGTACAAACCCCACACACCACTCTGACATTCCTCCCCTCTCCTGAGCCCTGCTCCTGAGGTAGAACTCTCCCATCCTGCACTGCAGAGGGACAGGGAAAGGGGTGGAGCAGCACCCCACTCCAGTCCACAATGGTACCAGTCCATTCTCTTCAGGGGATAACCCCTTGACTGTCCTTCCCTTTGGCAATGTGGTGTCCTGGTGTCTTTTTGGGAGAACCTCTCATGCTCCAGCATGGGCATCTCCTGCTCCACAGGCCACATGGTGATCTCCCTGCCAGTGACTCCTCTGCAGGGCTCCAAAGGCAGCTGCAACCCTGCCACATGCTGAGGGAAATGGTCACTCCAGGACCTTCCCTGAACTCCTTCCTTCTTCTGTGGGGAGAGGCAATGGGGGCACCATTCTCACTCTGTCTGTCACTCTGCCCAAATTGTAACACAAAACAAATGCACAGAAAACCCTAGATAAGTTGTTTTTCCCCTTAAATAAGCTATCCACAGAGGTTCTGGTTGGCTCAGCCTTGTCCAGAGGCAGGACAGACACCAAAGCTGGAGGAACCTTCCTGAACCTTCTCACCCAGGCATGCCCAGCACAAACCCACCACACTGTGTAGCCCTTTCATTCAACTCAACGCTCAGTTTTATCAACTACTACTTTTCACTCCATCTCTCACCTGATTTCATTTCATTTCATTTAATCTCATTTTGCTGCTTTTCTGCTTTCCAGTTTTGCTCAGTTGCTTGTATTCTGATTTCAGTGAAATGCAATTAATTTCTCACTCTCAACTACTTTAGAGGAAACTAAAAAGGGTAAGATTTGGAATTGCAAAGGAATGCATTATTCCTTACCAGTGAACTAGAGTAGGAAAAGGAATTGAGTCCTATGGCCTGAACTGTTAGAAGGAAATAGTTCTGTTGGGCAAAGGAGAAGAAGTGCATGGACTGAAAATGGGAGATAGATTGGACTAAATGACAAAAAAAAAACCAAAAAACAAAGTAAAAAGAGTAGGTAAGATAAAGGGAACTATTGAGGGAAACAAAGAGAAATAAAGTAGTAAGGAAAATAACCCACAAGAGAAAATAGAGCATGAAAAGAAGGAATATGCTAGGCTTCATGGGAAGTATTTTAAAACCACCAAAGAGATACTTAAAGAGATTCAGCTGAAAGAAAAGTCCAAATATAAATGAATGCAAGATTAATGAAAAGATACTAACACAAAAACAATTATAGGATTAAATTCTGCTTACAGGGTCATGGAAGCAAACAGCTGAGAAGAAACAGAAGTGAATTATTTGCACAGCTATATTGATATGGTTGTTCATACAATGCCTGGTGCTTTTTCAGTCATTATTGTGAGGTACTGAGCTCAGGGAGCAGCACTCAATTGCCTTCTCATACCAGATTCTGCATCAGTGGCTGTCAAGTGAATTTACTTCAATATTTGGCAAGGATACAATCCTCTTTCTCTGCATTTTTGTTACCTCAGCTGGAGATTATTGTAATGCTTTCTACATGGCGCACACTTGCAAAACACTTAGAGTTTGTAGGTGGAAGAGCACATCCCAGCCCTCTTCTGTAGTAGCATTTCACAGATAGAATAGTTTGTTTTGACCTTTAAAATATTTTGTTTATGGTTTGGGACTCATCTAGGCAAGAAATAGACTGTCTGGTTTTGTGTCTCCTGCACAGCTGAAGTCACCTAAGGTACTTCAGCTAAAAGCCCCTTTGTCTTAGTAAATGAACAGGAGGAGGCTGATGAAGAAACATTCTCAGTGTGAAATCCTTGAATTTGAGCCAAGATTTATTTTTTGCTGGGATCTCTAAAAAAAACAGACATGATCATATCAGGAAATACCAAATATCCAGGGAAATAAAGAGTGACTAGAGAGACCAGTTAGGCAGTAAGGATAAACTGGTGGGACACTGCTAGTCAGAAGGGGAAGAAAAGGGCAAAGGTACAGGCATGGGAGAAGAGACAGAATTAGCTGATGCTAGAACCTGGAAGATGTGTTCAATGGTGGCTCCTATTGCAGACTGGTGATAAAATCATTCCTTGAGCGTAAACAGGAGGAGTGGAATCATTTGATATAGGATGACTTTGATCTTGCCAGGTTATTTTTCAATTTTGATACAGTTTTGGACAATGTTTTGTAGGAGCTCTATGCAAACTAAAGCAAAAAAATCTCAATCCTGAAAATTGNCTGTCTGTTTCCTTCTTGTCGAGCTAGAAGTCATTTCAGAGTTTGATTTTGAGACACTGACTATTGCTTTGTTGTTTATTTTTCCCCAGTGCCTGGGAGGTGGAAGGACTGACTGAAGGTTTGGATTGTTCAGTTAGACCTTTGCACATAAGAAGACCAGGATTCTGTATGCATGATGATAACATGTCAAGCAGTGGCTGTCAGTGGAAGGCAGAAGGAAAGGCAGCCCAAGCTTAGGTGATCACCCCTGTGACACAAGAGTGCACAGAGAGGGATAAGACATCCTGCTGATGTCCCTGTGGAACACAGGCAGAGAAATGTTCTTGACAGTGAAATCCAGGGGATTTCTCTCTTTGTCAGTGAAAGGAAAGCACAACTGACAGTCTTAGCCTGGAGTACAGCTGCAAGAATGGAAATAGCCCTGCAGGGTAAATGAACCATGGGAAGGAGTGCAGCCCACAGAGTGGAAAGGTATTTCTGAGTTTTGTTTAAAAAATATTGCTAGAAAATACTAAAGCAAGTGCCCTTTATAAATAATAACAATAATAGAAAAAGCACTCAAATTAGGGGTTTCTATGTGGTAGCTTAAGAGGAAGACTGGATGAGAAGCAATATGCCCATTCCATTTTCAGGAAATTAGAATGGAATATATATATTTGATTCCATTTGATTTACTCAACTTCAAGTAAACTTTCCATGTGTTGCAAACCTGCTGGAGAAGTTGATGCCAAATATCACTTATTGCTCATTTATTTACAACTGCATCAGCATCAGCAGCAACATCAATACTTCTCATATCATGAGATAAATAATAGCTGCTGTCACCATCATGCCACCAGCAGGACTCCAACTATTTGCTTTCTTCTGCCAAAATAAAACACATCAATTTAGATCAAGAGGGATTGTGTTAAAAGACATTAAGCTTTTTGTAAGTACCAGATTAAGTATCAGAAAGGTTTCAGCTAAAGAATTTCTTTGCAAATAGTAATATAATAACACAAACCTCAGCTCTGTTAATGAGTCACAATTTTGGGCAGAAACTGTACCAGTTCAACCTAAAAATGTTAAGAAAACCTTGTTAGCTTTAAATAGTTCTGACCATAAGGGATGAAGAGATTAAGATGCTCACCTGGGTGAGGCAGAGTTGACTTTTCATTCTCTGTTATGCCATTTGTCCAATGCATCTTTGTCCTTGATGGTCTTTCTGCCAGCCAGTAAAGGTAGAAGGGTGATATTCTCAGCTCAGAAAGCTCTTCCAGCAGTACTTAGAGTAAGAGGCAATCCTCTTCTATGGATGCTGGAGCCTTATAAGCATCTGCAAAGCTAACACAATCAAAACCTGTATTGTTTTGATCAACTTTCCATATTTTTAGATAAATTTATGAACTCTAGCAGTTCAATATGTTAAGATACATAGCAGAAAACCTTCTCTTGCTATCAGGTTCTGCTTAGGGCTCTATCAGTATTGTCTGGCATGAAGTTTGCCAGATTACTTCATTGTTCTTTTTGTTAGATTATGTGTGAGGCTAGCTCTTTTGAGAATATTGACTTATCAGAAAAGCCCAAAGGGAGGAAACAATGTAGTTGACTTGTCCTACATGGACAGCCCTATCATAGCTTAAAATCCTTTATTACCAACACTAATCATGGATATTTTTCCCTCTCTATGGAGGAAGTTTGAAAGGATATTAATGTATTGAAAAGATACAAAATAACATTTTATGAAATTTCTTTAATTTAAATTGCATTTTTGCTCTCTCTTCAGGCAGAGCCTTCACAACTCTTTTATGTGCTTTCCTTGGTTATAGCACTCAGGATATTTTTTCTCAGTTCCATGACTCTTTCATTCCATGTATAGATATGTGCACCTAATGACCATAAGGCACTGTTCTATGCTGTTTCATTTTTGTTATCACTTCATAGCTCAAAATGAGGTCTTGTGCTTTATTTACTGACTATTCTTTGAGCTCTGCTTCAGCTACAGCATTGTAAGTTTCCTTGTGGACTTCCTTATAACACTCATCACTACAAGTGTGTCACAGCTGTTAATTCATTTTCACCCCTTTGTGGCATAAAGACAACAGGCTAGGTGTTTTTGTTAGGACAAACAAAAAATGCCTGTAAAGATGCAGAGATTTTGAGACAAGGTAACAACCATTACAGGCAATCCATCAGCTGGAAACAAAGGGCAGAGACAAAGTAAAGTGAAAAAGGATTTAACCATTCATGACACACAAATCTGATTTTTCCTCAGCATTTATTTGTTTTCTGTAGAGATAGGGTGTTGGAAATAACTGTATTCCAGTCACTGATGCAAGCTCCCTTGCTGCTGCAGGAAGCTAAGGCATGAAGACTGAATGCTGAAGTCCAGAGAATATTTATTCTGTACTCAGGAAATGGAAGAGGTTCAGCTCGTGTTTGGTCCACCAGGCTGTTAAATTCCTCTGAACTTTGTTGATGGCAGTTCCTACAGCAAGGAAATACAAGTCCTAGTATTGAAATCATGAGTGCATGTGTTATCATGTTGGGATGGAAAGGAGAAACTGCATGCTTATCTCCAAGATTTGTCATCTCCTTTGCTTCCCCAGCCTCCAAAACTAGTCCTTAGTTTGTGAAAATAGACTGAAATCATCAACCCCAACCCTTCAGCTCTCTGTGTTATAATGTTAGCAGCAAAACCTAGAGTCTGCACAACACTAACTTGAAGATGTGATTAGCACCTGGGAGCATTTCCTGTACTTGAAGTGCACCAGTTAGGAGGGAGTTAAAGTCCAAAACACAGAAACATGATCAAATCTGGTCAAGAGGTGAACATTTCTCTGTCTCCAGAACAAATGATCCATGTAGTCACCTCTAACACAAGTTTCTCAGCAGAACTAAGAGCCCATCTCCAACTAAATTCAAGCTTTCATCTTTCACAGAGAGACATTACAAAATTCTGCATCAGGCAGCAGAAAATTCTTCATGGTCCCTTGCAGCATGAATGTAGTTATTCAGAGCAACACTGTGGACACCAGTTTGCTCTGCATCTCAGGATGCTTTGTTCCAAACTGACATCCTTATAATGAGCATGAAACTGCTGACTATGGTGGCTTTAGTGACCTATTCAGTACAACCAGAAAGTATTACCTTAAATTCTTGCTGCTGTATTAAATCACTTTATCTCTTCTGGCACTTCCTTCCTCATCACCAAGTATCTTCATTCCAATTAGAGTCCTAAGGAACTCCAGAAAAATATGTGTATGGAACCTATTACACTGCACTTTACTTAGAATCTGAAGTAACCAGTTGATATGAATTTAAACTTTCATTTTTATATGTAAGGACTGCAGTAATCCTTGTGTTGTTTATACTGAGAAGGGATCACAGAATCACAGAATGTTAGGGGTTGGAAGAGACCTCTGGAGATCATCTAGTACAAACTCCCAGTACTACAACATACTTTCANCTGGAGCTTCATTCGCGAAGCCTAGCCACGACGAGATCACAGTAAAATTCCCAAGCTCCTAATAAAGTGCACTCAGTTATTGCTGTTTCCTACACATTTCAAAATCTTACCTAATAAAAAAAAANCCCAGTACTACAACATACTTTCACAGCCATGCAGTATAGAAAGGGAGAGCCCTCACAGAAAGGTTACTTTCAGTCTGCAGGCTAACTTTTGGAATTCCTTTCTGGTTTAGNCATTTCAAAATCTTACCTAATAAAAAAAAAAATCAAAACCACTAAAGCAAACCTTTTTTGTGACTATGGCCTTAACTTAGATTCTGTGAATTAGTATAATGTGGATAACTGAGAAATCAGATTGACAAAACAAGCTGACTTTTGGTTTTCTTCATTTTATGTGGAAAACTGCTGCCTACAGACAGCCCTTCCTTGTCAGTATTCCTTTCTATTGGATTCATTCAATCACCTGAAAAAAGGTTGAACTCCTGCCTGAAATTTGCTACTGTGCTATATTAGACCACAAGAAATCACATTAGATTCGAAGGATAAAGGCTAAAACACTTGTTGCTACATAGAACTAAATTGCACACAGAGAAAACATAAGATGTAAGAAACAGCATATAGGAGGAAAAAAAATCCCACTCCCAAGCATACTGACTCACTTGATGAAGAGCACATTTAAGTATCCTTGTCTTGCACTGATGAAACACCATTGACTTGTGTGTCAGTGTGGTGGGGAAGGTGGGCTCTGGCAGCAGATAAACAACCCTAAAGCAATGACAAATTGCTTCAGACAAGTGTGTGTGTGTGGGAATAAGAAATGGCTGTAGCAAATATGTTATCAGATCAATATATTTCCCAACAATGTCCTGCACACCCAGCCAGCCCTGAAGTTAAAGGGTGACAATTGAAATACTGAATAGCCTCTCTGCCTTCAAAACCCAAAGACTGTTCCAAATTCTGAATGCTTTTCCTAAGAATTTCAGGTAGCCTTTCAGTTACAAAAGAAAAGGAAAGGATGGGAAACCACACTGTCTTTTATAAGGTCTTGTCATGGCANGGGTATCACTCCCCACCCTTTCCCGTGGGCAATGAGTTTAATGCTCCCTCTGCTGTGGGCACAGTTATGGCACCAGGGTTTTATAAGGTACAGCAAAGCTATCCAAAGGCCAAAATATTCAAGCTTGCAGGGAGCTGAGGTCCTGGGAAAACAGAAGTTTTATTTTGTATGATTTCTTAGCTTATTTATTTCAGAGTGTTGTTTATTCTTGTGTTTCTGGACTACTACAAACACAAAGAAGTGAGGGATCCAGTGCCCTGGCACTCAGACAGGTTGCCTGACCCTCTGCACAGTCCAGTCTGAAGATGTGCTCTATTCTTTTCATCATTCCCTGTATAAAAGGGGATGACATTTCATTTTGAGTTTGCTTGGCAAAGCACAAAACTCTAATTTTTAGAGACAAACAGGTGAAAGGATGATTCTCCCACAGAAAGCCATGTTTCCTCTGAAGATTACATTTAACTGCCCAGGGGATAATAAACCACAGTGTTTTTGTAGTGCTCTGCAGGGCATAGCAGACTTTTGCTGACTGACTCCATATTCTCTTTAATGTGTCAGTTGCCCATGACTACTTATTCTGAATTCCAAGAGCCTTTCCTCCACAGCAGAGGGAATGGGTTTACTTATATTTTTCTTTTCTTTTTCTGACATTCCTCCTTCTGCCTTAAACTGTGCCAAAGGACGCAGGCAGCTGAGAGAAAAAAAAGCAGAGGCTGCTATAGCTGCTGTGACAGCAAGTGCAGGTTTCAGCTTCAGGATAAGTGGATTTAATCATTTTGAAACTGTTTTATGAGCACTCTCACCTCTAGTGTATCAGAAAAGCACACAGATCCCTAAACTCTGCACTCTGTGGTCCCACACTCAGGCACTGAAAACTCAGCTGCCATTTAAGGCAAGAGGTTATTTGAACACAGCAAAGCTGTGTTTATTCTGTACAGCAATGTAAGTGGCTAACAGAAGAAAGTGGAGGAAAAGATAGTCAGCTGAAAAAAAAAGGTGCATTTTCCTCTTTTGGGGGATGGAAAACCCAAGGATCACTGCAATTGAAATTATAACCTATTTTTATGTCTTTAATCTCAATTGTTAACAAGAAGACATTTGTTGTCTTGTCAGGTCATACATTTTTCTGAATTCTGCAAGCTGCTTAACTCTGTAAATATTGCATTTTTCCAGCCTAGATGAGCACAAGCTGCTTTAACACAGCTAAGGACTGGGAAAGCACCATTGCTTTCATTTGCCATTGTTTTAACTGGCACTTAACTTCCCACTCTCTTGGTTGGAAATTTTTAGTGGCAACCTTTCCATCTCCCTGTTTCCTACCTCTTAGTCTGAATTTATGACCAGATTCCAAGCACATACTAGAGGACTTCAAAGAAGCTTTGAAATGAAGACACTGCATTATTCCATGGTACACTGAGAGCTCTTGAGAAGAGTCACACCAACATCCTAGCAGGTCTGGGGACACTTGTGAAGGATTTGCTCTAGAACCCATCAAAAATGTTTCTCCCTGGTAACACAGAAGCAATTAAAAGCCATTAGGGTTCATCCAGCTCAGCTTCACTGATGATCATCAGCCTCATTATACAGACATTATCACACTAGGCTAAGCTGATAACCAATCTTGAGCACAAGATTTCCTTTCTTTTTAAACACCCTGGGTAAAGTCCTGCAGAACTTGCCCACTCAGGAAAGAATCTCATTTAACAAAAGCTTTGATTTCAATATTAATTTCACACATGAAAGGCATATTTTTTCCATATATTTAGGCTTTTGTTTGTAACAGTCTAAGCAGTGTTCAAACATGTAAATATTCGGGCAATGTCTAAGGGAAACAAAAAATATTAAAAGATTCCCTTTCCAAACTGTCATTTCTGCTGAGACACTAGAAATGCAGCTAGAGAAGCTGAAGGGTAAGATAATACATTTTTCCTGGGAATTTATGGATTCAGATCCTTAAATCTCATTGGGTAGCCAACATCCTTTTCTATAAAGTTTGAGCTTTGCTTTCAGCTCAGTTATCTGCTTAGGTGACAAACCCACAAACCTTTAAGAAAGCCTGTATCCTTCAGATAATGCTCTGGATCTGTTCTACAATGTTGAAAGAATAATTCTGGAAACCTGGAAAGTGACAGGCAGGAAGAAAACCTTTGCACTGTGCAACCAGGTGGCATCTCAGTGCTTGCACAAATATTCAGTAGAGTGTGATTTTGCATATCTTTTTGGTCTCTCTCATTGGTGTGCCCATGAATACACATGTAACACTTTTTGTTAAATATAAACCACAGTCTCCAAACTCAGGGTGCATTTTATTCACATTTTAGGGATGATTTCTTTCTTTGAATAACCCTTTATCTCATCAAGAAAATTGTATTCTATCTTGAGACAGAGAAAAAACAGCATGAGGGGTGCTGCAGTGCTATCTCTGCATTGTGATTAGCTAGTAATCCAAATTATTCTGGGATATTTCTTTCTGGAAAGGAAATTATAGAACTATAAACTCATAGAATCATTCAGGTTGAAAAGGACTTTAAGTACATCAAGTCCAACCGTTAATCTAGCAGTGCCAAGGCCACCACTAAATCCTGTTCTCAAGGGCCACATCTACACATCTTGCAAATACCTCCAAGGGAGGTAAGGCAAGCACTTCCCTGGGCAGCCTCTTCCTGTGCTTCAGAGCTCTTTTGGTGAAGAAATTTTTCCTCCATGCTCAACTGGAGGCCATTTCCTGTTCTGCTGTTACTTGGGAGAAGAGACAGGATCACAGAATGTTGGGGGTTGGAAGGGACCTCTGGAGATCATCTAGTCCAAACACCCCCCCTGCCAGAGCAGGAGAACCTAGAGCAGCTTGCATAGGATGGCATCCAGTTGGATTTGGAATGTCTCCAAAGTCTAACCCTCACCTCACTCCAGCCTCCTTTCAGGTAGTTGTAGAGAGCAAGAAGGTGTCCCTTTCAACAGCTTTCATCAGAATATCATCAGATGATATTCTCCAAATATGGACACAAGAAACTGATATTTTTGCTGAAAAAGTTAAGAAATGGACTCATGGGATAAACTTTACCTGTAAAATTGATGAATTCCCTCTTAAGGACCTACCTTGTGACTTAAAGAACCCCATCCCCTGCTTGCCACCTCTAGGAAGAGATTTGTTATCCTAAGCAGTCTCTGGTCCCCTGCCCTCAAAACAGAAAACAATTATTCATCTGGAAACAACTAGTAACATAGGACTATACCTGCTCTAGTTGGAGATGTCCCTGGCCACTGCAGGGGGGTTGGACTAGATGACCTCCAGAGGTCCCTTCCAACCCAAACCACTCTATGATTCTATATTATCTTTCCTCCCCTCCACAAAACAGGGGAGGGACTAAGAAGCTAAAGAAAAACACATTTGTTGCTCTCTTTACTTCCACAAGAAGTGTGCACACCACCCAGCCCACCCCTGGCTCCCCTACAAACTGCTGAGCTTGTATCCCATGTATTTCCTGCAGAAGAACCACACTGCATGGCAAGTGTCAAACCTCTTTTTGTATTCTCTACTTCCCACTGCCTGTCACTAATGACTTCAGAAAACAGACCTGATAAAGAATTTGTCTTTTTCTGACTTCTTCCCCTAAGTTATGGGGGTTTGTTTTTGTTTTTAATGCTTTTTAACTTTGTACATGAGACCACGTGTCCCTGAGAGTCACTGGAAGGCAGAGGCAAAGTGTTTACAGATACAGTGATGTACTACATTAATTCTACCCACCAAAGTGTAAACTGAGGGTAAAACTAATGGGTACTGAAAAAAAACCCAACAAAATCAGATAATGAACATTCCTGTTAGTAGCGTGAGAACCAACAGAAATCCATGTTTTCTGTCTCAAATAATCCTTCCCTATTGATCTGCTAACCTCATTTTCTCTGTCTAAGCTTCAAGTTCCAAACCCAGCAAAGTACAACTTTCTTTGATGTTATTAGATCTTGTTCAGTCCTTCACTGACTCAAGGTATTTAATTTACTCCATATATATATATATATATATACATATATTTAACTTCCTAGACTTTTCAACACTGGCTTCAAACTTGGTAGCTGACAAACTGAGAAAGGTCTGATTTGTTGTAGAGTGAATAGAGATCAGACCTGGAGATGGCAGAGAAAATTAAACACAAGCTATCTCCAGAATATAAAATCCAAAAGCTTGGATACTGAAGTAAGCACAGTCTGAAAATCCCTTGTGGTCTCCTGTGGCCCCTGGTGCCATAACTGTGCCCACAGCAGAGGGAGCATTAAACTCATTGCCCACGGGAAAGGGTGGGGAGTGATACCCATGTTCCTAGAATCCTTGCATGGGGAGGATGAGCTCATTAGCCTTCTGGCAGTCATCCTAGGAGAAGGACAACTCTGATTCCAAACCCAGGCAGATGGAGCTCATTTAGCCCTGTAAGGCCTTCCAGCTAAGAGGTTAAATCTCCATCCTAAGGACTTGGCTGCCAGTGTCCAAGCTTGCTAGGCCCTGGCAGATGAAGCTTAGGACTAAAGGGTGGGTCCAGCTCTGCACATGCTGTGTCTCACCTAAAAAAATCCCTAGTGCAGGCTCGAGGGTGCTATCTGCTATCCTCTTTTTATCAGTGTGCTTGGAAAAGGCGCTGAGGAGGAGCATGGATGGAGCCCTCCCTGGAGCTTCGTTCGCAAAGCCTTGCCATGATGACAATGATGACGGATACTGAAGTTCTGCATCTGTGAATTGGTTCCAGATTTGGATAACTGCTTACGAGTCCAAGGTTTTATGAAGAATTTGTTCTCACTTTTTAATGCTCTAAGTAGCTGACCTGTTCATAACAGTAAAAGCCTCCTGTGAACAAGAGGGCCATTAAAGCTTGTGATCCAGTAGGAGTTCCCACACCCCTAAGGAGAAGAGGTGAGGATGTACTAGCTCCCTGGCAGTGGGTCAGGTACTCCTGCTGAGGCACAAAGCACAGACCATGGTGTACTCAAAAGAGGCAGGGAGAATGGCACAGCTGCAGCACTGCCCAGCAGCCAGCACTGTTCACTATCCTTACTGCCAAAAGGAAGGGAGGAAGAAAATAACAGGTATACAGAGAGCTCAGGCCACACCTAGCTGAAAAACCCCCACAAACCAGGGATTAGAAGAAGAATTAACAGTTAGGTGTTTGGAAGGGAGTTGAACTGATGCTGGAAGTACGTTGGTCATACCACTCTGAAACTGACTTTCAGACCACTTTATTTGGGGCTTTCAGGAATGAGGTTAGCACAGAAGAATTGTTGTTGACTCATTGCTGGGAGTAGTCAGAACTCAGAAGATGAAGAATACTTGACAGGAAGAGCAAGATACCAGTGAGGACTAGAATGAGAGGAATTGGTGCAGTTAAATAGGAAGTCTATCGGTTGAAAATGATGAGGGGAGAAAAAGGTAATTTTCAGAAGTCCACAGGCCACCAATGGCACAGTGATGAACAAAAAGGCAACAGAAAAGCCAGGGATTTCCCAGAGAATACTATGCAAAGTTCTAGTTAAGTGTGCTTGAAAAAATATCTTCCCGCTGCAACTGAGAGCAATAAAAGAGTAAGCTGAGAGAGATAAAAGGTGTCATTATGAGAAGCCTGCAGACCAGCTCAGAGAAATACAAACTGACAGGATAAGATTATTCACCTTAAGAACATTAAAAGGTAAATGCCCCCAAAAAAGAACTTCTGCTAAAAAGTAAAGTTCACAGGAAAAAGCTGTCTATAGCTATATTTAAGTAGGCACAGATAAAAAGATTTCTAATCATCAGATGAATGAGGCCCTGAGGCTATGCTTCCAGGAGCATAGGAGAAGTGGGAAACTTCTCCAGGACTTGATACACTCCTAGGGGTTGCATTTGACAAGGCATTATTGGATTCAGTGACCATGGGGATAGTTTGCAGACCTGTGTCATGCCAGTAAATTCTGGTGTCATTCGAAAAGCTCAGAATTTTAGATTTATGTTATATCTAAACCCAGAGATTCCACAGAAAAAAGTATTTCTGGAGGAAGTTCAAAGATAAAAATGGTTTCTTTTTAAAGGCTGTTTTTTTTTTTTACCAGCTTGCAAATCTTAAAAATCTGAATAATTGTGTTCCAATCCAAAGCAAGAAAAATTCAAACAAAAATTCAGACTGGGTGACCTAAAATTGAGAGAGTCATAGAATCATC
>VWZO01006281.1:34836-47398 GCA_013396975.1 Bucco capensis | reverse complement strand
AGCCTGGATTGATAGTGGGGATTGTTCTGACCCAGGTGTAGGACCCTGCACTTGGTCTTGTTGAAGCTCAACATCAGCCTGTTTTATTCAGACCAGAGAAAGTACAAATTATCACAGTTTAGAAGCATTTCACTGTGTGAAGAGTACCAACAAGGACTGAGGATGAAATATTGCTAATTATTGCCTAGAGGAGGGGAGGTTTAGGTTGGCTGTTAGGCAGAAGCTGTTGGCCAGGAGGGTGCTGAGCCACTGTGCCAGGTTGCCCAGAGAGGTGGTGGCAGCCCCAGCCCTGGCAGTGTTGCAGGCCAGGCTGGCTGGGGCTGGGAGCAAGCTGCTCTAGTGCCAGCTGTCCCTGCCCAGGGCAGGCACAGGGGTTGGGAATAGAGGAGATGGAAGGTCCCTGCCAACCCTGACAAGTCTGTGATTCTGTGTGACTTGGTTAACAAATTTGAAACAGAACACAAAGACAACTCAGAGGAAATAAGACCCAAAACCGTAGCAAGAATCACTGATCTGTGAATGTGTATCTTCTGAAAAAAAAAAAAAGGGCAAAAAAAAAAAGCAAAAAGAAAAAAAGCTCTGTAAGTGGTATTGACAAGGTCTTGGGAAGAAGAGCACCTATCTTTTCTTTGCAAATAAAGCAGAAAATCTGTATTCCAGGCTTCTCAGAGCAGCATTTTGATAAACTTTCCTTCAGGAGATCAATGCATTAAAAATAATTTGGCTGAGAGAAAGGAAAAAAAAAAGGAAAAAAGAAAAAAAAAATCAGAACTTTGTTATTTTAAAGGAAGGATCTTGTCCAAAATCAGAGCAACCAACCTCAATATTGGCATGATTTCAGTAAATATAGGAAATACGAAGCTCACCTAGAAACCCAAGACCACTGATTAGTTCTTAAGCACCTTGTTTTTCTTCCCCTCTACACACATTTAAATCCATCCCTAACGAGCCTCAGGTGAGTGATAGAATTAAACCTAAATTGAGTTTGGTGCACAGAGACAGAAAAAGTCATTTGAATCATATCAGTTAGCTTTAAATCTGAGTTTGCCTGCAGTGAACAGTGAGAGAGTGCAAGAGTTTATCACAGTAGTGAGCCTTAGACAGAACAACTGATATCCAAAGTCCTGGGTTGATTTAACTTCTGAAATTTCACTAAACTCTGATGATGCCATATTATGTNTCTTTTTATCAGCGCACTTGTAAAAGGTGCTGAGGAGGAGCATGGATGGAGCCCTCCCTGGAGCTTCCTTGGCGAAGCTTAGCCATACATTAACCTCTGGAGAACTCCTTCTGATGTAAGGTTTTTTCAGTTTTCTGAATTTCTATGATCGAAACTCTCACAAAAAAACCCCAAACAAACAAAAAAAACCAAACCCTGAGCATGTTTTTAATGCCAAGTCCAACCAGCTATAAACCAAATGACTGAAAAGCTGTTTCAAAGTCCTTGATGTCAATAAAAGTCTTCCTACTAAAGAGAGCAAATGTCAGCCCAGGTGTTTAGTGTTGTAGGTTAGGGATGTTCAACTCCCTAGCTGCCTAGGCTACTAACCTTATTTCAGGGTTAATGCTGGAGCTCTACATGCTGAAGTCTTTCCTTATCACATAAAAAGCCTACCTCACCACAGCAACGAGCACACTACATCCCCTGGGTATTTCTCTATTCCCCTTAGAAAAATAAGTGCTTAGGTCAAATTAATTGCTCTGCCAGCTCTGCCTCTACTCTGTGAAAGGTAGGGAGTGGCTTGCACAACATTTATTAGCTCAGTTGTTTACATGTTTAGGTCTAGAGTTTTAATTATTTTCCTAGACCTATTTAAAATCACATTTGCTGTTTAAACAATCCTTTAGAGAGCAGCTCTTGACAGCACAAATATTCTAAGACACAGCATATGAAAGTCATCATTATTTCAGTAAAACAGTCTAATAAAATAGTAATTGACTAAATCAAGTGTCATGATAGAAAACAGAACAGGACTGTTGTGGTTTAGGCATTCCCAGTTGGCAAACCCATGCACCACTCATTCATTTCTCCCCCTTTCTGGTGGGAAGGAGAAAACACAATGAAGACTTGAGGGTCCAAGCTAAGGAGAGGGAGGGTTCACTCACCACTTATGGTCATGGGCAAAAGACAGACACAGGGGAAAAGCAAAATCTAATCCAAAGAAAATCATAACCAAAACAACAATCAAATCAGGGTAGGCTAAGCACACATACATACACAGAACTTACATATAACATTCTGACATTCCATCCCTCCCCTCTCCTGAGCCCTGCTCCTGAGGTACAATCCCCCCATCCTGCGCTGCAGAGGGACGGGGAAAGGGGTGGAGCAGCACCCCAGTCCAGTCCACAATGGTATCAGTCCATCCTCTTCAGGGGAAAACCCCCTGACTGTCCTTCCCTTTGGCAATGTGGTGTCCCTCCTGCAGGGAATGATCCCCACAGGTCTTCTCTGGAGTCCTGGTGTCTCTTTGGGAGAATCTCTCGTGCTCCAGCGTGGGCTCCTCCTGCTCCACAGCCCACACAGCGATCTCCCTGCCAGCAACTGCTCTGCAGGGCTCCAAAGGCAGCAGCCACTCTGCCATCCTGGGGGAAATAGTCACTCCAGGACCTTCACTGAACAACAACTCTCTCTCTCTCTTTCTCTTTCTCTTTCTCTCTCTCTCTCTCTCTCTCAACCTCCTTGTTTTAAAACCTCCGTAATTTCACCAGCAAATCTTCATCTGAGTGGGCCTTCCCCTCTTGTGCTCAACAGGTGCACAATGGATTTTCATACTTGGATCCTACCTCCTCCAGGGAAACATCCATGCCACTGCTCTGCAAGCAGCAGAACTTGCATAGGCAAGACAAGGCTCCCACAGTCTATACTGTTGTCAGCTCTCTCCCCAACACTGGGAGCCTTGCTTGTTCTCAGGCNGACCACAAGGGATTTTCAGACTATGCCTGAAGATCCCACATATGGTCCGAGAAAAGGACTAAGTGTCTGTCCAAGCTTAAGCTACAAGAGCAGGGAATACTGCTGTGGTAGATTGACCTTAGATCAGGAACCTGAGTTGTTGGGGAAGCTGTGAGAAGAGAACAAGGCAACCTTTACCAAAGAAGAGTTCAGATCCACGTAGTCTGGGGAAATTAATCTAAAGTACTTCAATTAAATTAATTAAATTAATTGAAGTACAGAATAGGTGAAAACTTTGGTTGCTCAAGTGGCACAAGCCCAAGGAGCAGTTAAATAAGATCACTGTAAGCCTGAGGGATGATAACTACAAAAATAGTCTATTGAAAAACAACTATTGACAGAAGCAATTTGAATGATGCTATAAACTTTACTAGCTACAAACTTATTTCAGCAACTTTAAAACCACAGATATAACATGTTTAAAAGCCATCACTTTTGAAAGATTCAGCCTTTTGTATTGAAAAATAGGTTCAGCAAAACATGTCTGGAATAAAAATATTCCAGTCAATTTCAAAACACTGGGGAAAAAAAAAAGTCTGACTTTTTCTTTGTTTTTGTAAAACATATTAAGTATAATTTTTTCAATGTCATCCTTGTGATGGGATTAGTTCACCAACTCATCTTTGTGTAATAACACTTACAGCGTAACTCTTTGAAATATAAATCAATTATGTTCAACTTAACACTAGCCAGCTGCTGCACTGCTAAGTAACAAATGAGCTAGAGGATGCCTCTGTTACTCCTTATTCAGAAATTCATTGCAAATGTGAAAGACTGAGAGAAGCCATGGCTACAGCACTGCCACCAGAATAAGGCAGCAGGTTTCCATATGGCCATGATTATTCAAACTTTCCTCTGCTGGAGGTTTTTACAGGCTCCAGTCCTCTTTCTTGTCCTGCAGAAAACCATTAATATTTCAGCAGACTGATATAATGTTGCAGCTGTAATGCCATCATGGGCTAACTCCTTAAAACTGTTCTCAAAACTATTTTCTGTAAGACTATGGACAATTAATGGAATTGGTACTATGGTGGGCAGAAGTTTACTCAACCAGTAGGCCAGGTATGCTAGAACTTAGGGTGAACTGGAGTCAGAGGCAGCCAACGGCAACAACAAAAAGATCAATTCCCATCCAAACCTCAAATGACTTAACTTGTATCCCATTTAGCTCCATTTTAATTCCCAGCCCTATTTGCAATTCCATGCATTGGCTTAAGAGAGAAAATCTAGAGTTCTTTTTTTGCAGCTATAGCCAGGGGCCAATTATTGTGAGTTGGGGTAGCTCTGTAACTTAAAAAAACTGGGTGAGAAAGATTCTCAGGGATCACAGACATACCCAGGTGGTTCTGCAGGGTATCAGGCTGGCATTGGGCTGGCCTGGTAAAGCCAGTCCAAAGCAAGCAGGAGCCTGCCCAGGCATTTCAGAAAGAGTGGTGAGACCTTGCACTAGGCTGCCCAGGGAGGTGCTTGAGTCCCCATCCCTGCAGGTGTTTAAGGGTCATTTAGATGTGGTGTTGGGGGATATGGTTTAGGGGTGAACTTTGTAGGGTAGGGTTAATGGTTGGACTGGATGATCCCAAGGGTGTTTTCCAATCTGAATGATTCTATGGTTCTGTGATTTCCCTGTCTGCTATGTTCTAGCTTCTATGATTTTTCCTTCAATGTAGGGCAGTAGCTCAGCTTGTTTTGTGTGTTCTTGACAATCCATGAGTAGCTGAGAATTGCTGAAGAGTTAAAACATGCTGCACTGAAGTTTAGAGATGTTACTGAAATCCTGTTCTTCATTCCTGGCACCTGTTAAATTTTTACATTTTAATTTTCTCTTGGTGTAATTCCCACTGCTAGATCTACATTAATAGTATTTTTGAATATAAGAGATCTGTCTTGGGGAAAAGGCAAGACCTATTAATAACACTACATATAGATAATATAAACCATGTGTATCTGAATTTGAAGTTTAACAGAAAAGCTTTTGTCGGGTTAGAGAAGATGGTGATATTAGTGTTAACTGGTGTAAGTATTGCTATACTTAAAAATACACTCAGGGTTCACAACAAGTTTAAGAATTCTTATAGGAAATTACAAGCACGTAAAGTCACTAATGAGAACAAAAAGTATCTTTCCAAGATTTATTCCAGCTATAACAACACAAAATGTACTTTATTAGAAGTCTGGCAGTAGTGTCACATGCTAAAGATAACCCTGTCCTTGATGGAGATACTTCCTGAACAAGAGAAGTGTGAAGGAGGTGTTTTTTTCATCACTTCCTAAGTGAAGCAAAAACATTATGACAGCTAAATAACAACATTTAATACATGATGGCCAAGCTGTTAGAATAGAAAAGCTTGTGAAAATATAATATATACCTTTCTACAATAAACTATGAATAAGATTATTCCAAAGTATCTTTAAACAGATTAATGACTGTATAAAGCTGCAATCATAGCTTGTAACGCTTTTTAAACAAATATGATTGCCTTTTTAAGCCAAATGGGCAACAGGTATCTGATAAGATGGCAGGGATATTACAACCTTTGGAAGTCAAGAAATTAGTGGGCTTCAAGCTGTCATGAAGGGAAATAAAGATTCAAGACTCCTTCAGTCAGTAAACTGAGCTGTTTCTACTTTCTGGTTTGGATACCACGGTAAATTTCAAGTTCCTATTTCTCTCTCATTTCCAGAGCTTCTATGAGAAAAAAATACCTCTTGTGCTTGGCATGGCAGAATCTCCACCTTTTAGACTTTTAGATAGCATTACATATACCCAGAGTAAAACCAGGGCAAGTCATTTCAGGCTGACCAGCTGTCTACAGAGCTCTTCACTAAGAATCTGGGCTCTCTTCTTTTTGAATGGGTGCAAAATGGATAAAAGCAAAGCTATCTGCCCCCCAGAGTGGTTAAACATTATGGGGTGGGAAACTATGGAGCTGGGGAAGCATGAAGTTGTGGACAAGTCTCACAGAATTACAGAATGTTAGGGCTTGGAGAGACCTCTGGAGATCATCTAGTCCAACCCCCCTGCCAGAGCAGGATCACCCAGAGCAGCTTGCACAGGATGGGCTCCAGTTGGGTTTGGAATCTCTCCAGAGATGGAGACTCCAGCACCTCCCTGGGCAGCCTGGGCCAGTGCTCCACCACCCTCAAAGGAAAATGGTTACTTCTAATGTTTTGATGAAACTTGCTATATTCAAGTTTGTGCCTGTTACCTCTTGTGCTGTCACTGGGCATCACATGGCTCCATCCTCCTGACACCCACCTATTAAGGGTTTATAAGCATTGATCCCCCTCAGTCTTCTCCACTCCAGGCTAACCAGCCCCAGCTCTCCTAGCCTTTCCCCATAAGAGAGGTGCTCAAGACCCCTAATCATTTTAGTAGCCCTTCTCTGTATCCTCTCCAGAAGTTCCCTGTCCTTCTTAAACAGGGGAGACCAGAACTGGACCCAGGACTCCAGATGTGGCCTCACCAGGGCAGAGTAGAAGAGGAGCAAAACCTTTTCACACTCTCACCATGTGAAAAGTACTGCATTGCCTGAAGTGTAATCCAACAAGCTCTCAACTTTGGGGGGAAAAAAGGAAGAAGAGATACTTGCAGTCCATGTCAATAACTCTTGAGCAGGCAGCTCCTAGCACTAGCTTTTTCTTAACTAGGGAGCCTAAAGTTCAGTCTACTTCCTACTAGCTTTAACATCAAAAAGTTTAAATAGTCTTACAACAGACACCTGGATCATGGCTCTGTTAAGGTTACTCCCTAGAGTGCAGACATCCCTTTAAAATATCTATAAAGTGATGTGCTAGGCATTAGCAAGTGGAAGAACAGCTAACATCTCTGTCCAGGAGAAGGCATTTAAAACCACATTCCCAAGCCAAGATAAGTAGGACTTCACTGTTGGCAGGTACAGTGAGCTGAACCTTACAAAGGCCTGGGACCAAGGAGGGGAGATCATTAATATCTCTGCAGGATCTTCTGCTGTGTAAGACTACTTGTGAAAGAGTTTATTTTGATTGTCTGATAAGAACATCATGTCCTGAGCCATTAGCAAACATCTTGCAATAAGCATAAGGTTTTTGACAATGTTAAGATACTTTTATTGCTTCAATCAACTGGGGTTTGCTTCAGAAAGTGAAGAAGAGTCACCTCAGGACATGAACTGTTTGGACCTGCCACAGTTAGATATGTTGTAAAGAATTCTCCTGTGAGATTTGGAAAGTGTCAGCAGGGAAGTTTAGGCAGCCAAAAAGTGCACATTCCTATTTCCCAAAGTATTTTGAGACCGCAGATTCATTATCATTTATTGAGACTCATCCTGGGAATCTTTTACAGTACTAATAAGTTTGTGCTTTTCACCCACATTCTCACAAAATTTCCGTGTCATTTACATCAGAATTTGCTCTGATACACTTGTAGGGATTTGATTTTTAATTAGCTTGGTCATGAAAGCAAAACCATTATCTCAGCTTAAAATAGAGATCGGGTTAGCTTCTGTACAAAAAAATCATTGCCTCCAACAGCTTTCCTTGTGTTCATTACATCAAAATGTGCATCCAGCATGTCACATAAATGCTGTTAAGCAGGGATGGTTTTGATGTGATCCATCACATTTAGCCTTCTTCAGCTCTTTCAGGAAAATCTAGAGTGATTATGAATTTTCAGATGGTTATAAATTCAGATCATATTTGTAATCACAACTGCAACTGAGGAATTCTCATATTATTCTAACTTAAATCAAGAAAGTTAGAGCAGTGTAAACCTGGAGGAGGTGATTCAGGCTCTTCTTCCATATATTGTGTTGAACTTGTCTCTCAAAAGTGCATTAAAGTCTTCACAAAGTTTTTGCCAGCTGAGGAAAGGAAGCCTTGGGTTATCCTTAGCAAACTAAAGATAAAATGCCATTGATGTATGGTGCACCAGAGGACACCTTCAAAGCCTCATGTGAATATCCATAGGCTGAATGCCTAGGTGTCCTGGTTTGACCAGAGGAACTGAGGATTTACTAGGGTCAAGAGGACAATCTCTTTGAGAGGGCCTCCGAGAAGCCCTTTCTCCCCAATGGGGACAGCAAGATAAAAATAAAAGCACCAGGTACGCAGATAGTGAATTTCTAAGAATAGCTTTATCTATATTTAAATGGTACAACAGTATGAAAGAGATAAATCAGGACAGAAGGTAAGGTTGTTAGTTAAAAGACGGCTTCGGCCCTTCCTCCATCCAATAATCACAGTGCCTGACCTGCCGGCAAAAGCTGGCAGGCTTCCAATCATCCACCCCTCCTTATCAGGACCTTTCCGCTCCCTCCCTACCTTCACCCCAGGAAGGGGAGACCTACAAATACCAGGGGGCCCTTTTTCTCTTGAAGGGAAGGAAAGAGCCGAGTCCGGAGCACAGCTCCAGGAAAGCCGGAAGCAGGAAGAGAGAGAACCGGAAAAAGCAAGGTCCTTATATAAATAAGGATATGTCCTTCTCACATGACATACAGCTGTCCATTCTCATTTTGTCTCTGCAAGTTCAACACAGTGCGCAGTTGCGACCTTTCGGTTTCTCCCGGCTTCTCCTGGCGAATTCCTTTCGTGGGCGAAGGAAGGGGGGGGAAAAGAAGTCCAGCCACTGCATTTTCTTAAAGAGATAGTGTCCAAATTCAAAGGGAATATGACATACAGAAGATCCTTAATGTCTCTTTCTCTTCAATTTTAGTCACCCTATGACACTAGGATTTCACTGGAATGTGTCAGACACAAGCTCAGTAAGCCCCAAACTAAAAAATGCTTGATCCACTAGTTACAAAATAAGCAGAGATGTAGCAATAGCAATCACTAGAGAAAAACACTGACTAAAAAGCAGAAAGAACTTTGCAAATATGTGACAGAGGAGGCCACAAAGATGATTAAAGGACTGGAGAACCTCCCCTATGAGGACAGGCTGAGGCAGTTGGGATTGTTCAGCCTGGAAAAGAGAAGGCTTCAAGGGGATCTTATAGCAGTTTTCCAGTACCTAAAGGGGGATTATAAGACAGAAGGGGAGAGACTTTTTAAGCAGTCAGACTGTGATAGGACAAGGGGGAATGGTTATAAGCTGAAGGAGGGGAAA
Source organism: Bucco capensis (assembly GCA_013396975.1). Classification (NCBI taxonomy): domain Eukaryota; kingdom Metazoa; phylum Chordata; class Aves; order Piciformes; family Bucconidae; genus Bucco; species Bucco capensis. The sequence goes on along the minus strand of VWZO01006281.1, from coordinate 38,360 downwards.
TTTAGATTGGAGATTATGAGGAAGTTCTTTACCCGGAGAGTGGTTAGGCACTGGCACAGGTTGCCCAGAGAGGTTGTGGATGCTCCATCCCTGGCAGTGTTCAAGGCCAGGCTGGATGTGGCCCTGGGTGACCTGGGCTAGTAATTGGCATCCCTGCTCAGTGTGGGGAGGTTGGAACTAGATGATCTTTAGGGTCCCTTCCAACCTGGCCATTCTAGGATTCTATGAGTCTAATATGTGAACCTATTCCTTCACAATGGTGTTTTGAATGTACAGAACCATCACACTGTAGCTATTTCATAGTCTAGAATTCAATGTGCTGAAGAACCTAGCCCAGAAATTACATCACTATACTTTTCAGAGACCTCAACAGAAGAGATACTGTTCTACAGAAAAAAAAAAATAATCAAAAAGTCCAACTTTCTTTGTTGTTGGTCTCTCAAAAACAAACAAACAAACAAACAAACCATAAAACAAACCACCAAGCAACTCTCTTCCCTATCTTTTTATTAGTCCAACACTGTCTTTGTAAAACAATTTCATATGTACTAGAATGTGCTTATTGTCTAGATTGTGGTCTCTTTCTTGATTTTGAGTAGCCACCCACTCAGGAAGAGTCTTTCTGAGGTCATGGCAGGTAGTTTAATGGGCACACAGCACCAAATCCCAGCACAATTTACTCTGCATTTAGGTAGCCCTTTTCTCACTCTTAGATCTCAAAACTTGCCAAGGAGAACATCCTGACAATTTCCACTTTGGAGATGGACTACTCAAGGTGCACAAGGACTACCTGCTCAGTTCATGGACGTCGAGCAAGCTGGAGTTGGCTTTTGCTACATAATAGAGCTCTCTTCATTCCCACCTTGAGCACATACTACTTGCTCCTTGTGACAAGTCCAAAGGCTAAATGCTCTCTCAAACCAACACTTCACGAGAAAAGGTTTGAGTGCTCTCTTCTATGCTCCACAACAGGAATTACGTTAGCTGTGCATGTTTTACTAATAAAGAAGTGCTTCTTATGGTGGGAAGTATTTGATCTTATGTTGCAAAAATGCATTCAACATTTATATAAAGTTATTTCAATTATAGCAATATTCAGATTAGAAGGTGAAGATCACCTCTATTTTATGCCAGCTAGAGTTCTGGAATCCATACGTATCAACCAAAATAATCAAGCAAATCCTGAGATGAATTTCTTTCTTAAATTATATATGTATGTATATATGTATATAAAGTCACTTATACAGGCTAGGGGCACAGTAATTTCAATTTTACTTTGCTAGATAATGGTGTAACACTCATCACATCACAGAAGATAATGACTTTCACCAAAATCTCATGATCATTGCTTGATCAGGTTTTTCTTTGAGGCTGAGAGATTCTCCCACTGTCATTAGTATGGGTGAGTGACATCAATGTCTACTTGATAATTAATTTTCTAGCTTGAATATTGATACTAAAAGTCATGGAGACACCAACAAAACAGACAGCAACAGTTAACCAAAATGTGGATTGATTAAAACTCCTCTTGACAGATTATATAAAAATTCAGATGTCAGTAGGAGATACACCACACCACAACTGGTTCTTAGGATACAAACAATCTTATTCCTAGCAAGATAAACCACATGCACTCATGTTTAAAAGGGAAAATCCTCCATTCAGGGCTGCCCAGATCTCTCCCCATACACAGAGGTGAGACCTTGCTCAATCTGCAGAAGTATCCATCAGAGGACATCCAGCCCTGTGGGGACAATCTTCATGCGTAACTAGCTCTGGTGCTCATGTGGTGGAGGTCAGGCCTGGCATCTCCTCTATAGCCCAAGTTGACTCATGGTCAATATAAAACCAAGCCCAGACATGAAGACTTTCCTCACTGCAGAATGCTGAGCAACTCCTGAAAGGGTTTTTGTTACAGCCACCAACTCAGGTGTCCATAGGATCCATGCTGACTCCTGCAGGCCCTGGTCCCTTTGCTCTGGCTTAATGTCTGGCTTTGGTGCTGTTAGTGTTTCTGAGGGGTAGCTGTACCTGCCACACTAAAATTATCCATAATAAAAATAAGAATATTCATGAGTTACTCCTGTGCATTGGCTATTTTGAAGTCAGGTAATTGGTCTCATTAAAATCCAATTAAAATAGAAGAGCAGCAGCAGTGTCCTGCTAGCATCATTTCTAATTTGATAGGAACACAGTTGATATAGCTTATGCAAGGTCTGTAGCTATCTGTATGTATTAGACATGTGCAAGCAAACACAGCAGATTGGGTTCTTCTTATGGGACCTAAATAGGGGCAACATCTAGCTTAGGGGTTGTAAGTAGCAGAAGATGGGAACCCAGTTGCTCAACCTTCCAAAGATAGTAGATGGCTTTTACAAAAGCACAGCTTCATGTACAATTCTAGATAAGAGTTTAGTCACCAAAGGGGTCAGGCAGTAAGAAGGTTGGAGAGGGCCTGTTTGCAAAGGCTTGTAGTGAAAGGACAAGGGGCAATGGTTTAAAATTAGAGAAGAGTAGATTTAGACTGGATATTAAAAAAGTTCCTCCCCACAAGGGTGGTGGAACACTGGCACAAGTTGCCCAGGGAGGTGGTTGAGTTCCCATCCCTGGAGGCATTGCAGGTGAGGCTTGCCAGGGCTCTGGGCAAGCTGCTCTAGTTGGGGATGTCCCTGCCCACTGCAGGGGGGTTGGACTAGATGAGCTCCAGAGGTCCCTTCCAACCTAACCATTCTAGGATTCTAGGATTCTTTGTGGAGTTTCCTCTTGGCCTTTAACAATCTCACTCATTTCTCTTGTGTGTAAGCACTGGATGTTGCAAGATTGCATTAGCTTAAAAAAAAAAATCCTTTTTACTGTTAAGTAAAAATAAGTTTTTTTGATGAAGATACATTTTTGGAGCTCTTTTCCCACTTCACAGAATGTCTATGAAGCCTATGGGATAGAGTCCCTCAGGAGTGGACTGTAAGAGCATAGAAGCATAAAGAAACTGAAGTGGGGTCCCTCTTCTCCTGATCACAGTGATAATCCCACTTCTCTTTATCAGTAAATTCTGTCTGGCAGCATAAATGAATACACTCAGGCATGGGACAACTACCTTTTTATTGAACTGATTGTGAATATACAAGATTTCTGGCACAATGCGACTTTGAGAGAAATGCAATAAGCACAATTGAATCTGACTACTTAAGGTGAAAAGACTCTTGCAGAAGCTGAATCCTTGTCACTTTCAGCATTGTAATATTTAGAATCATAAAACAGTTCCAGCTGGAAGAGACCTTGAAGATCATCAGTCCAGCCTTTGTCCTAGCCCAAGCAATCTGCTAAATGATGCTCCCGAATGCAACATCCACCTCTTTCTTAAACCCCTCCAGGGATGGGGACTCAAGCCCCTCCCTGGGCAGCCTGTTCCAATGACTGACAACCCTTTCAGGAAAGAAATTCCTCCTAATGTCTAGCCTGAACCTCCCCTGGTGCAATTTCCATCCATTTCCCCTTGTCCTATCACTCTCCACTAGGGAGAACAG
>VWZO01006281.1:189-24136 GCA_013396975.1 Bucco capensis | reverse complement strand
AATGCTTAGAAATATGTTAAGGGTGAGTGTCAGGAGGAGAGAGCCAGGCTTTGCTCAATGGCATCCAATGGTAGGACAAGAGGGAATGGGAGCAAGTTGGACCACAGGAGGTTTAGTATTAACATGAGGAGGAACTTGTTTGCAGTGAGGGTGCCAGAGCACTGGAGCAGGCTGCCCAGGAGGCTGTGGAGTCTCCTTGTCTGGAGACATTGCAGAGCTGCCTGGACACATTGCTGTGTGAGCTGGTCTAGGTGATCCTGCTCTGGCAGGGGGGTTGCACTAGATGATCTTTCTAGGTCCCTTCCAACCCCTAACATTCTGTGGTTCTGTGATACTCAGAAGTGCAAGTGCATTAGTTTAAACTGTATTGCCATTCCAACGTTCTCCTCCCTCTAATAAAGTTATTTCTTGTTTTTTCCTTTCCTGTAATAATTACATCTGTAATCATAATTTTTTTTGCTAAAGTGCTAAGATTTTAATTCCACTATTAATTGATTGGCTTTACATGCAGGATGCATTTACTCTGCCAATGACAAAACTTTGAGCACAGCAATACCTTCAGGGACAAAATAGGTTTGCTGTGCATCTATTCCCATTTAGCACAGCACATGGACTTATACTAGTGAAAACATCACCCCCCTCAAAACTAGGACAGACAGTTCCCTGGAAATGGAATTTCTTAATTCAAATTCTACTCTGGATTGTAGAATTTAATTTCCTGGCTATTTACATATTACAAAAACCTAAAGAGGCTGCTCAAGGTTAAGTTCCCAGTAATTCCTTTAAGCTTTCTCCTTCATTGAAGCAGCACTGGTTTTGGATTGACACAGCAAAGATCAGAGATAACTTAGCATTTCTGGATGAAAAATGATATCAGTGATAGCAAAAGGGCAAAGGGCCCAGGTTACTTAGAATATATTTCAGATGTGTTGGTATGAACTAGCATGGATGGGATTGTTACTGGAGGGTTTAATGCTTCCTTTGCACAACATGGAACTGTCTGCCAGTCCGCAGCTGGCATCCTCTAAATATAGGGAGTGAAAGAGCAGAGTGGAAAGTAAATCCTGCTCAAGTACTATTAAGTCTCCTGCCTTATGTTAAAATAAATATTACATTCTACCTGAACTGTGTCTAGATTTTGTCAGCTTCTTGACCTATACAGCTCTGGAACAGCAAGAATGTTTCTACAAAATCATTCTACTACAGAAGTCTACATATATTCTCATTAAAATGAGCATTTTTCAGTGTATGGTCTTTGGTATACCCTGAGCCTCCAGCTTCTGACAATGCTTACAGCCACAAAAGGTTAACTACAACAGTTTACTATAAAGAAAAGATTTGTTTTAATTCAAATGAGAGATGAATTTATGAAAATTAACTGTTGCCTATTTTGGTGACATCCAATATAGTATTAAAAATATCGTAGCAGCAGCTTTATTCCAATCTGTCTGTTGGCAGTGCCAGCTTCTGACAGTACAAGCTGTATCTGTCACTCAACACACAGTGTCTAGTCTGGTCTCTGGACAACAGCTTTTGCTGGCAGAAGAGTTCTGGCTCATATTTATCCTCTCCTCTTTTATTTTGACTGTTAAATAGGCAGAACCATTGACAAGGGCAAGTAATGTACATTAAAATAAGTTACAAACTAGACTTGGTTATTGCTCTATGGCACAGAGATGTCCTTCTTTAAATAAAGATTTCTCCCTGAGAGAATGCATTGCTGGTGGCTTCATAGCTGTCTTTTAAACTTCATGGGGAGGACTTTCTTCTGGTTGACATTTTGGATTGATTTTGTGGGGTTTTTTTTCCCCTATTCCAATATATTCTAATAAAACAACAATTGCAGACATCTTCCAACCATTCAGAGGCCTGTGAAAGCCAGAACAATAATTCCACTTCTGTAATGATTTCTTCAAGTGACATAATCTTGCTGTGAGAAATCACAAGCTTAAAGTTTGTGTTATTTTTGCGAAACAGGAGATTATTTAACATATTCCTCTTCCCCTTGCATGCTAAATCTCAGCAGTGTCTTGCCTGCATAAGGCAGATGTTAGCAGCCACATAGCTACCACCACAGGTCAGACCTTGGACATACTTACCTGTAGTAATGCAAGTTATACAGATCTTTAAAGCAATCTTTTCGACCCTGTGCCACTTGCTATGAAGTTGGTGAACTCTAAATCAGTTAATTTCACACCTGTGCCTGCAACCAGGGTCCCTGAAAACCTTCCCTGGGACCCTTCTCCCTTCTTCTCTTAGATCTGGTCTTTACTAAGGGAATGTGTAGCTGTGGTGCTTGGGGCCATGGTTTAGTGGTGAGCATGGGAGTGTTGGGTGGGTGGTTGGACTCAATGATCTCAGAGGGCTTTTCCAACCATAATGAATCTATGAAACCTTATAATTATAAAGCTTTTATGAGTCTAATATATTATCATGAAAAACATGAATAAAAGTGTCAAAAATGCCAGCTGCAATACATGAACATACTTGGACATTTGGTAAGAACATATTGGGCATAAATGAGCAATAAGTAGACTCAATTTCCGTCCTCTTCATTCACCTTGGGGAAGTGAGTCTAGACAAAAGATAGAAGGTAAATGAGAAGATTGAAATTTATCCCTTGATCGAAAACAAGCAAAACATAAAATATTTTATGTACTTTCATGAGGTAGAAAGTTAAATCTTGTTTAAATAATGTGAGTGTCCTAGTTTGGTTGCTGCTTTCCCACCAACACCCAAAAATACCCAATAAAGAAAAAAGCATGTTGTAAACCAAAAGTGTAAGAGCACTATGCTAGGTGTTCAGTCTGAGGAACCTCCAATCAAATATTTGAGCTACTGAAGGGCTGTCTCTGAATATTTCTCTGTTTGGTAGCTACACATAGAATGTTTCATTCCAAACATCTGGAAAAAAGTCTAGGAGAAAAAAAATCTGTAACATATTTTCCATTCCTGCTTTCAGAGGCTTTACATTCACTACCCTGTGCTACACCTGGAACTGAAAATACACCTGTAAAATTCTTTTAGAAGGTGTCTTTATAAAAAACTAGTGTGGGGAATAAAGTAATGTGAAGACAAGAGAGGGAATTGAGAAGAGGAATTAAAAACTGGAATGAACAGGAAACCAGATAATATCCTCTGTTCACACAAAACAAAACTTTTAACCTTCTTAGTTAGTGGCAGTGGGGGACACTTGGAGCTGAACTCTTCTACCACAAAATGTGTTTCACAATGTGGAGTCCACCTGCAGCTGACAGTCTGACTGCTTCCTCCCAGCTCACAGTGACACTCCATCTCTGCCCCCTGTTTACTACAGCACCTCAAGACTGGTAGTGAAACCTTTGACCCTTCTTGTTGCCTCTGGTGGAGGACAAGGTAATATATCTTACTGGGGCCAGATATGCTCATGAAGGAATAAGTGGCAAGGCTGAATGGGTCAACATAATCCAGAGCCACTATGAGTACTCCAGAACATCATCTCTCAGCCAGCTGGGAAGTGACAATTTCATTAAAATAGTTCTCCTGGTTTGGGCTGGAGCAGAATTGGTTCTGCTAAGATGGTATTGCTTCTAGCCAAGGTTTTTTAAAAGTGACTGCATTTCTCTGAAAGCTGGCAGTATGTTTTCAAAAACATTACCAGCTTCTAATAGCTTAAGCCTAAAATGTTTGGATTACAGCTAAGGACTGGAATGTNATGAGCTCATTAGCCTTCTGGCCGTCATCCTAGGAGAAAGACAACTCTGATTCCAAACCCAGGCAGATGGAGCTCATTTAGCCCTGGAAGGCCTTCCAGCTAAGAGGTTAAACCTCCATCCTAAGGACTTGTCTGCCAGCGTCCAAGCTTGCTAGGCCCTGGCAGATGAACCTTAGGACTAAAGGGTGGGTCCAGCTCTGCGCATGCTGTGTCTCACCTAAAAAAATCCATAGTGCAGGCTCTAGGGTGCTATCTGCTATCCTCTTTTTATCAGCGTGCTTGGAAAAGGCGCTGAGGAGGAGCATGGATGGAACCCTCCCTGGAGCTTCGTTTGTGAAGCCTAGCCATGACGACAACTCTGCCTTTTCCAATCCACAAGTCTCGTTATTTCATTCAAACTGTAACAATAGAGAGCACAGTCCAAGATTTTTCTCCTCTTGTACAACTGCTGTAAGTTTTTCAGTGAGAACAGACTGAGAAAGAGCAGATTCATAAGCCAAGAGAAGACCAGGATTTCAATCCATCAGACTAGGAGCACTGTGTCTGGAATGAAGACATGCCAGAGGAAAAAGGCTACATGTCATTCAAAAGAAGGAAGAGGGGATCTGCATGTCCTTTAGTTTTCCTTCTCAGGAAATTCATGTTGATATATTTAGCCACAAAAAACTAGTTCAGGAAAACATGCACTGAAATCCTAATCAGAACTGCAAGCCAGCTGTGGGGTTGTCAACTGCACGCAGCTACGCTGAGTCCAAGGCTTTGTTGTACCAAGCCTTCCTGAGTCAATTAAACTTGACATTTTGCACACTTTCTAATTAAAGTGCAAATGAGGGATAAATTATGCCAAAACCAAAAAAAAGATTATGCAGGTTAATTAAGAGGAAAACATACCTAGAACTTCAGTTTGCTGTTAGGTGATTTTAAACATAACCTGATGACACAGCTGAACATAAAGTCTTGACACAGTATGGTGCTTCATTGGAAGGGTCTTTATCTACAGCACATGTTGGGAGGTCCCGAGGGGATTGCTTCTAAAGTTGCCTATTTGCATGTAGAAGGTTGAGATAAACCAGTGAAGATATATGTTTTATTCCTACCTTTAAAATTCTTGTAAGACACAATACCATACCTCAGAGTGGTTGTCTACAGAGTTGTCCTGGAAGTCCAGTTGTCCTAAGTTGTCACGTAGGGTAATTGTGCTGCTTGGAGCTTCAGTGTGTCCACCCCAGCAACAATTTCTGATGCCAGGAATACAATCTGACTTACTGGACACTTAAGAGACTGGTCTGCTCCTCAGATCACTTACATAATCTCTTCTCCACAACAGAAAATGAGGGGGGGAAAAACAGCTGAAAAAAGAAAGTAGGTACAGAAGAGTGAATCTCCTGTACTTACACACTGGTGGNGTGTGCTTGTAAAGGGCACTGATGAGGAGTGTGGATGGAGCCCTCCCTGGAGCTTCGTTCGCGAAGCCGAGCCAGGACGACGATGACGACACACTGGTGGGAAAGAAGAGGTGATGTGAAAGTGAGTGTTCAAAACTTGGAGAAGAATCAGGGAAAAATAGAATACATGTGAAACAGTTTTGTCAGCTCTTTTCAAGGTAATGTTTCTCTGTCTTTGAAGTAATGCATTTATAATGGCTGTGACATGTTTAATTTTTAAATGCACATTTGGAATTCTAATGGTACTCGTGATGTGCTTTTAGTAAGCAAATAAAATTAGACCTTTTAAAAAGTACTTGCAACAAACCCAGCCCTCCAGAACTCACACAAATGTGCTTCCACTTTCTTTTTTCTGGGTGTAAGTGTAAGAAAAACTTAAAAGGGATTTTCCAAGGCAAGGAAAAGAATGCAGCCTGCAGGGAATGTTGAGAAAGGAGTGCAGGATTGGAAAGATCTGCAGAAATCCAGCACTCCAGCCTGTGGGAGTGTTAGTGTGAATTGCAGAGACTGCATCCATAGGCTGTGTCAGCTGAGGAGGCATGCCATCTGCCTTCATGCATTCTACAAAAAGAGGAGAGAGAAGATCGTTGTTAAAATACCTGATTTAGAGCTTGATTCCTAGCTTTCCTGCAGATTTCCTGTATAGGCTGGACAAGCAATTCCAAGCCAGATTTTTAAAGCCAGTTATCATACAGCTGGATTAATGCACAGACAGGTGCTTTTGAAAACACAAAGGCACCATCTGCATCTTTAGGTTGCTAAATGCTTGAAAATCTGGCTCAGGATTTTGCTGAGCTGCAAAACCATCTGCAAAATAGGAAATAATCAGTTTCCCTTTTCCCTAGCTTTTGTCCCTTTAGATTTGCTCTTTCATTAGGTCTGCATTCCCAGTATAAATATGTCTCTTGTATGAGAGATGTGTTATTTTATTTGGGGTATCTAGTCACTACAGAGAGAAAGAAAATACTCTCAGTCAGGATTCACAGAGCAAAAATGTCTCTTACCTCAGCCCATCATATTCATCATACTCATAGATTGTGTTCAGAATGCACAGACACTGCCAGGTGAAGCACAACTCCTCATTAGAGCCATTATCATACAAGTGCAAGGAAGAAAAGAGAAACAATAATCTCAATCTCACACTTTTTGTTGGAATTACTGCTTGGGCCCCAACTTNGATTCTAAGTGAGTATGGTGTGGGAGGAGAGAGGCAGAATTAATAGTAATTAGTTGTATCTTCTACAGTACTTAGGCAAGTGCTTCGGTTCTTCTTCAGCAAATAAGTTCTTCAGTAAAAGACCAGGAAGAGTTCTTACAAATGACAGGAGTTACTTCCTCATATCCCAGTTGCTTAGTTTCATAAGCAGGATCTAACTTTCTTTCCATAACTCCTATACTCCTCTTTTCCCCAGTAGTGAGAGCATAGACCAACTGGCTGTCATCCTTCCTTCCAGCTGAGAATGACACTCTCCACTTTCAGATATTTTCTGTGTCTATCTAAATCCTCCTCACTGTGTTCAGGCTAAAAATCTACAAAATAATACCAGGCAATCTCCATGTGCATAGATATTCTGGGATAATTCCTCAACACACAATATGTGGGAGAATCCATCTGAAGAGGGAAGGCAGTGGATGCCAATATTCCTTCAGAAAATTCTGACAAGCTGTTAATAAAATTCAAAAGGTGGTATACTTTGTATTTATTGGGTTTGGGGGGTCTTTTTTGCGTATTTGACACTTTCTGGTTGTTGCTGATGCATTTTTACCCACTTCTTGTGCTTAGGGGCAGGGAGGATATGAAAAAGAAGATTAAGTTCTACCAGCAATATAATAGATCATACCTAAATCGAACAGCATAATGGCTCAAATTGGTGGGAATATGGTTTTTCCCAGATCTTTGGAGATCAGAAAACTACATACTCAGGAGGATGATAAAGGAGATCGATGTATTACCAAAGTCCTTTACAATAGAACCTATAATGCAGCTTGCACGGGGATATATTACCTCCCTATTTCTAATCTGAACTGAATGTTAATATTAGGTGAGCAAAATAACTACTTTAGAACACACGGGATACAAAAGTGAATGTATAAAGTGCTCCTCAGTTTAGGGAATTTGTAGTTGTGAGAAGAGTCATGTTCTAGAGCATCCTCTTAGTGGATTTCAGGATAGTATTTGAGTGATTTTAAGATGGAATACCACTTGTCTCCATCTGCAGCAATCTGGATTCAGCAAGTCCGAAAGCTGCTCTAGTCCTAGGTGCTGTGTGCTGTGGTGTGTTGGAGTCCATAACATCTTCTGACTAAAGAGCATGCAATAACAGTCAGAAAATCCATTGACATTTCCTATTTTTGCTTAGAACTGTAGGTTTCTTACACAGCGTAATGTGAAAAACAATTGGTTTTGGAAATTAGTTTGCAGAGTCTATTCCCATTTGTTTCAGCTGTTACATGTCACTGGTGATAAACTAGAGCTCCTGAAAGTTTGGAGCACAAGCAGCAAGGAACAGTGGGTTTAGCTGAACTATAGCTGGCAGAATTCATCCAAAATTTGAAGTTATCAAACATACCAAGCAGATCCCCACTGGACACATATGTAAACAGGAGCAGTGTTCAGTGCTCAGAGGGAAGTCCCTGGGAAATTCAGCAATAGCAACTGCTAAACCTCCCCTTGCAGCAAGCAGCTTCCTCAACGGCCAGGGCTTGCTGAGCACCCATGAGTAGCTAGGTGAGCCATGCAGGAGCCAGAGGAAGGATCTGCCAGTTTTCTGGTAATGACATGGACTCTGGAGCACAGCACAACTCTCCTCTGCTTACACTGCCAGGGATTCTGGTGGTGAAGCTGGAAGGCATTATCCCAGCAGGCTCATACTGAGTGAGGCACTCTTTATTAAAAAACAACACTTATTCCATCTTTTAAAGATATTTTCTCGTGTCAGATGGTATAATTTTGCTATTAGACCCAAACAAGCTCGTTTAGCCCTGTGAGGCCTTCCATTTAAGAGAAGGACACTCTAATAAAACCTATGTCCTAAGGACTTGGCTGCCAGCATCCAAGCTTGCTAGGCCCTGGCAGATGAAGCTTAGGACTAAAGGGTGGGTCCAGCTCTGCGCATGCTGTGTCTCACCTAAAAAAAATCCCTAGTGCAGGCTCGAGGGTGCTATCTGCTATCCTCTTTTTATCAGCGCGCTTGGAAAATGCGCTGAGGAGCAGCGTGGATGGAGCCCTCCCTGGAGCTTTGTTCACGAAGCCTAGCCATACAGACCCAAACATGAGTTGTGGAAACAGGGAGTTGCTTTTCCTGAGTTTATTGCTTCTTTGCTTATTTATATATTTCAAAGAAAAAAAAAAAAAAGCTGTGGGTATTTCCTCAGGAAAATGACTTTGATAAGCTTCTTCACTAGAGACTTTCCAGTAGCTATAACTTCATTAAATTGAGCAGCAAATTGTGTCTAGATTGATGATCAGACAATAACCCCCTGTGGATCGCAGCTGAGGAGAGCACAAACACCATTATAATACCAGGATTTCTTCTAAAAATACTGCTTCAGCACCCAATTTCTGGATTCCATGTTTCCTCTTTCCCAGTTAACTCCTCTCCCAGCTTCTTGGAAAGTGTGTTGCTGGCAAATATTGCCTATTCCTGTTCTAGTTCTCCCCATAGCTAAAGTGGCAGCATTAGACAAATTCAGCAGCTCTGAGAAGATGATGAAAATAAAAATAGATTCCTTCCATCTTGTTTCCACCAGTGTGAGAGAGAAAAAAAACAACTCATCCTCACTGCAGTGCAGGAATGCCACATAGACAGCCTTGGAGATACCAGTTCTTATCAGTGAAGGTTCGAAATCTTCAACACTCAAATGCATTTGATGCCTGGAAAGGAGAAATATTGCTGAAAGCCAGGCACTCAATTTCAGGAAAAGCCATAAAAGGATGAGATTGGACTTGATGATCTTAGAGGTCTTTTCCAGCCTTAATGATTCTGTGAGGTTTGGTGCACAAGTCCTCTCCAAAGAGACATTCAGCGAGAAGACAGTATCATTTGCTTTAAACAGACACAATCCCTTCACAGTAGTGATTCCTCCATATTAGTTTTCAGCTATATATATTCATTTGATACTGTATATGTATTTATATGAAATCAAAGAAGAATTATAGCTCAAATTTGTGGAGATTAATATTTGGCATCCCATGAGAGTTCATTGCAGTCATTACCAGTGACATTTCAGACATACCAGGAAACAATATTTCCCCTGAAAAAAACAGTTCTAGAGTTTTATTATCTCTGTTTACAGCTGATTACAAACAACAAGATGATGACTGCTTCAGTAAATCCATTCAGAGCTAGCTCAGGGCCTGACACTGCTGTCACTACACATACATGGTCTCAACATTCTGCAGAAGTTTCTCTTTCTCCTGCTAATGTTCTTCCTAAGCATAGTCAAATAGTAGGAGGGGTTTTTTAATCAAAAGCATAAGATTTAACAGAAGGGAACAAGATTCTATGTGAGTAAATTTGGTACAAGGAGAGAAAATGTCTTTCATCTCAACAACAATCCTCCTTGCAGCAGAGATTCTCAGGTCTGTAGCAATCTTTTGGGCTGGAATGTTAAAAGGCATTAAGTGACAAGTTCCCAGTGTCCACAGTTACTCACTGGCTGTTAGCACTTAAATAAAATTGCTAGATTCCAAGGCCTGGTTTACCTCTTCTCTTCCTACAGCCTGACAGCAGTGATGACATACTCCATGCAATCAACTCCAAGACCTAATATGAATATAAAATGTGCACAGAACTACTAGACCAAAAGGAGAGTAAAAGATAAGAAATACTAGAATTAAGGTTACGTGTTCAAGATTCTGCTCAGGCTTTCCTGCTTCCTTGACACAAGGGTCAGTGATGGCAGCATGGGATGGACACTGAGATACTGAATAACAGGTTCCTGTTTGGTTTTGTCATAGGAGCCTACCTTCACCAGGGCATAAGGGGCTGCTGGGATTGATTGAGTAGCTTCTGTAAGCTCTTGGCACATGCAACTCACTCTGCAAGTATTCAAGCCTGAGAAGCTGCAGTTCTTTGCCATAGCTTTGTTTTTCATGTAAGCAAATACAGAAGTATCTCTAGATTCTTAAATAAGGAAATAAAACTAAAAATGTGTATGGGAAAGCTTACTTTAGGAAAAGTAAACAAATGAACCAAGGAACAAAAAACCCNCAGGAGACCACAAGGGATTTTCAGACTATGCCTGCCACACTATTGTGAAAGGAAGTTGAAAGCCATACTGAGGAGAGAAGTTTATGTTGGAGAAGGTCTAGTGTTTTCTGTAGGCATCCAAAGAGAAAGTCCAGTGATAGGGGAACCAGCCCTGAGAAGAACATGGACCAGACAACATGAGACCCTGAAATGGAAAGGGTCAGACATTTGTATTGCTGCTGATACACTGTTAGACTGAGCGTGCTTTGGGGACACCTTGAAGTGGCAGCTTCAATACTGACATTGCTGCATGACTGAAGAACATCACCAACTTGCTGGTTTGAGTTTCACAACATTGCTGTGAGACAGGACAATGTTTTTACTCCTGTTGTGTAGCATTCATCAGAACAAGGACTATTTAACTTAGAATGAAGAGAGCACATAGTTCATCCTAACTGTAGTCATATTATTCTAAAAACAGATAACCAAAATTATACAGAAGACAAATCAGCAGGGGCCTTGAACCCATCTGATTGCCTTCAAAGACAGACAGTCCCACATGTTCTCAGACTGAAAAACCCAGCAACTTCACATGTTTTTCCACCTATATTTTTAGAAATATAATTTTTACAAAATATTCTGCTTTTTACTGCTTATTAAACGGATTTATTGAGTACAAATTAGACATATCTAACCAATACTACAAATGCAAAATGAAATGAAATGACTTGATGTCAGAAAGTAATTTTCATCTTGATTTTGTAAATCATTGTTTGTTTGTTTGTTTTATTTTCTACAGAAGAATACAGCCAGGAAAGTACAGAAAGTACAGCTGAAGAATCCAGTTGGTTAGGGAACATTAGTTGTAACATTCCCAAATGCTGATAACCAGAAGGAAATTGCATACAGGATGAACTGCAAGTAAATATTTCAGTGTATCTCAGCTAGCTTTGGATTCACAAACTGATGTAACCCAGGAGAGCATATGAACAGCAACAAAACGACATGCCTAAACAAAAATCTTTCCCCATACCTTGCCATTCTTTTTCATTTGCTGTACACTCTCAGAGCCTGGCTTTCCTAATCCAAATGTGAGATTTAATAAAAGCTGCAGCTGAACAGAACAAAATGACAGCACTCGCTAATATGGCAAACATAATTAACTCTGAATTATGTGAATTAACCATGCCTGACAAATTAGCATTCAGCTCTGAAATTAAATTCTTTCATAGCATTAGATTTGTTTGTTAAGCTCAAGTAGGCAAAAGCAGTATTTAGTAAAGTAATAAGGATGCTTGGCTGAGAGTGTTTTGGAGATATATATATGGGTTTATCCCAAATAAAGCATGGCAGTGTTATTATTAGCTCATCTGCAAACACCATGTAATGCTGGATCTGCAGAATAATGATAATAATAATACTGAAAAGTTGTCTCTCACTACAGGTTGCTCTATATTTATTAAAACTTTTTTTTTCTGATGATCTTACTTAGATCTGGCAATATCACTGTTTAGTTAAGTGCAATGCACAGAATAGGTATGTTTAACTCAACACAGCTGTCCACTCTTGAAGTGCCTATAACCTGAAATAGTTGGGCTACATTTTACTCCTTCAGAGTTATTTCTAGCTCTGAACTCTAACACACTGAGCTGTAGCCTGAGAGTGGTTAGCTACATCATTTTTCACCCTTCTCCTTCAGATTTGAAGTTAGATTGATAGTTACCACGTTCCTCCTCCTTTCTTACTAAACTAATACTCCTGAGGGAGAAGCTTGGCAGTATTTTGGAAACTTACATCTCAGAAGGATGAATCCAGGACAACCAACAGGGTAAGAATTGTACAGTATCTACTGAGGACTTCTGATAAGCCTTCTAGGTTTACTTACTAAGCCTAACACCCATTCAACCCACCAAGAAAAGTTCTTTGCACTTAAGCTAAGGACTTGACAGTTAGCTAGTGTTTCAGAATAAGCTTCACCATATTTATTCAGTGACAGTCTTGAAAAAAGAACAGAGGTAGATTGGTGGTATTGCAAATGTAATGTATCTTCACTCTGGAAATAGTTTATGACACCAAATTTTCTATCCCAACTGGCTGGTGATATCCACACAGCAATCTGGCAGCAAATAGTTTAAATAGTTGCAAATCAATTTCTGAAAGCAACTCTACCAAAAAAAATCCAACCCAAACAAACACACACACAAAAAAAAACCAACACAAAAACCCCCAAACAAACTATCAAGCATACAAAAAAACAAAGAACCCAACAAAACACAAAAGGGAGGCTTCCAGGAGAGCCTGTCTGGAGCTGCATTATTGCCAGCAGAGCTGTATTCCTTTCTGGATCTTTTCTGCACTAACTGGCACTGAAACGTAAGCAGAGGGACAAGCCCTAGATGTGTTCTCCATCAGTGACACACTCAGCAAGGAATGGAGAGACACTCTTTGCATGTTGCTACTGCTCAGCAGCATGGAAGGAGTTACTGAAAGCCTCCTAAGGCTGAGGGGTCCACAGAGTATTCCAGAGGATGCTGCCATCACAACAGTCATAGTTTATCTCTGTCCAGGTGGGCAACATCCAGGTGAAGTGGGTTCTGATACAGCACTTGGTGAGGACTTGTGAATCTTTTGGAGCTCTGGCATCAGCTGCTTTGATAGAGCAATAAGGCAGAGCTGTCTGTGCCTTTCACTTAAGGGCTTTGCCTGAATGATTTTTTCAGGGTACTGTACTGAGCAGGGAAAGCTGCTGTGCAGCTTAGCAGTGAAAGAACCACATCATTTGCTACATGATCTTCCTTCTACCTAACCCTGGAAGGCTCTTTCAGATTTTCAGTTTTATTCTTGTCTGGTAGATGATTGCTTAAGNAATGGTTTTAAATTAGAGAGGAGTAGATTTAAACTGGACATAAGGAAAAAGTTCCTCCCCATGAGGGTGGTGGAACACTGGCCCAGGTTGCCCAGGGAGGTGGTTGAGTTGCCATCCCTGGAGGCATTGCAGGTGAGGCTTGCCAGGGCTCTGGGCAAGCTGCTCTAGTTGGGGATGTCCCTGGCCACTGCAGGGGGGTTGGACTAGATGAGCTCCAGAGGTCCTTTCCAACCCAAACCATTCTAGGATTTTATGACTAGTCTGAGGAAGTTGCCTTAATCAAGCAGGAGTCTAGGACAAGAAAGGGGGAGGTGGTTGAGTCTCCATCTTAAAACCCAACTAGACACCATCCTCTGTAGCCTGCTCTGTGTTGTCCTGCTCTTGCTGGGGGTTGGACTAGATGATCTCCAGTCGTCCCTTCCAATCCCTAACATTCTGTGATTGTGTGATTCTCTGAAGGAATTTTGATGTTGGCCATAAGGTGTACTTTTGGAAAAGGCCAAACCTTTAGAAGTTGGGTTTTTTCCTCTATTCTACTTCAAAACATCACTTAATTCTTTTAAATTATGTATATGTATCCCTAAATATTCCCAGAGTCAGAGAAATAGACAATTATCTCTTGTCTATTTCATACTTGTTTGGAATTTACTTGGAAATAGTAAGAGTGAAGTCTGAGGCACATAGCAGAAGAATGATCCATTTCCATCTATTCAGATTTCCATTTTCAGAATTTAAAGGGTTGGCTAAAGCAAGAAATATTCATCAATATTCTAAATGATGAAATATATCAGTCATAAATATTTGGGGTGTTACAGCAAGAACTTACCTATATCAGTGGGTTCAAATAGCAGAATTCCATGTGGGCAAAGAGGGATATATAAGCTTGCCTATTAGATAATGAATAAATGTTCATATTTGCTGTTTTTTTCCTGAAGGTAAAGATTGTTTATGTTCACACCAACACTAAAGGAAAATTACACATGTAACTTGTTGCTTCTATTGTTTCAAGTCAAGTCAAACCCACCTATACTAACATTCCCACTCCAATCTGAATTTTAAAATTCCTTTATTTAAGCTTTCTGTTAGAAGGGAAGCTAGGGAACTCTAATTTGGAGTGATCAGAGGATAACAGAGAACATCAATACCAATGGATTAGGTTAGGCTGAACAAAACAGATCCTAAGCACTTTTGTGATTTGATTTACTCCATGCTTATGGATACCATCAGGGAATGGATTAAAGTTATTATTGACACAGTCTTGTGCCTCAGGTAAACAAAAAGATGTGTGCCTAATTGCAGGAACATTCATCCTTGTTAATGCTGAAGGAAAGCACCAATAATGGAGTATTTCAGAGCATTGTGGTCAATGCAGAATTATTATCAAACTTCTAAATAAGGCATCCCTTAACTAATCCATAGGATGTCTTTCTAAAAAATTAATTACTAAACTACCTTAAATTGCAATACAAATGCACATAATGCACACTGATTTAATTTCTTACTAATGATGAGGTATATTTCTAGTATGAGTATAAAACAGCACGTGGATTTTTCTTACTAACAGAGGAATATAATTTTTTTTCTTCTCTGCCATTTCATTTATTTCTTTAATAACATTTTCCTGTAGCTGGCTAAAATCCAGACCTTTATAAAGTTCTGTATAAATACTACAAAGTCACTGAGCTTGCATGGCCAGCAAGAAATCTTTTTAAAAATTTACTAACTTGTTTCCTTTAAGCTCCCTGCAGCCTTTCTTACATCTGCTCCTTGGTAAAGAACAGCCAAGGACTAGATTGCCTTTTATTACTATCATTGTTATTATTGATATTGCCTATGCAAAGCTAAACCTAGAGACAGGGAGGGAGATGCTCTTAGAAATTCTCTCTCTGATCTCAAGAGGGACTTGGGAATTTGTCAGGCAGACAGCAAGCAATTTAAATTGAATACACAAGTTTGAAACTAATTGTTCACAATCACAGAATCCTAGAATGGGCAGGTTGGAAGGGACCCTAAAGATCATCTAGTTCCAACCTCCCCACACTGAGCAGGGATGCCAATCACTAGCCCAGGTCACCCAGGGCTGCATCCAGCCTGGCCTTGAACACTGCCAGGGATGGAGCAGCCACAACCTCTCTGGGCAACCTGTGCCAGTGCCTAACCACTCTCTGGGGAAAGAAAGCCTTCTTTATCTCTGGCCTTGTTGAAGCTCATCTCATTGGCCTCAGCTCACGGATCCAGCCTAATATGCTGATGCTGAACTTTCTGCCTCAAGTCTGGTCGCTTTTTCTCTCCATAATTTGAGATTTGAGGCTTCATAGCTAGGTAGGCTTAGGTAAGTCTCAAGTCCTATGTATTCTTTTTCTTACCTTGAGAAAGTCCTAACATCTTGTTGCAGAGAAGCTCTTACTGGTGTTCTACAAGCAGCAGTGATATAGGAGATGTCCTCTGCATTTCACACAAGGTTACCTGAGCTCCTTTCAGAAGTGCCTTCTTACTTAAAAACCAAAAAACAAAAGAAAAACCGTAAGCAAACCCCCAGACATCTGCTTTTCCTTTTTGCATAATACCAATGATTATGTAGTAATAGCTCATTAGCATGCAGACACGCATGGTGTTTTGTTCTGTTTTGTGGTCTGAGATAGATAAACCTCACTACTATTTGGAAGATCATTTGAAAACAAACTGTCATTGAACAAAAAGGCAGAAATGTGTGACAGGCTCCATTCAGAACAGAATAGTCACAGTGTGTCTTGGCTGGCCTTTAGCTGCTGCTTAGAAGACTATTACAGGCACAGTCTGACAANGCTTCGTTCACAAAGCCTAGCCATGACGACGAGAAGACTATTATCTCCAATTTGCTCCTGCTTGTTAGAGCCAATGCACTCTGATCTGAGGATTTTGGTGAACTATTTTGCTCTGAATATAACTAGGAGAATATTCCAAAAATGCCATTCAGCAGTGAGATGCAAGTTGAACTTGTGTCTGCTTAGCAAGACCTGGATGCCATTAATTGTAAATTACTCTCTACCTCTAGCTGAAAGTTTTCAGATTAATCATCTTTAGCTAGAAAAAGAAAAATCTGTAGCACTTCTGCGAGACTGATTCTGACAAATTCTCACTAGAAACTTCAGAGAAATAAAACTCTTGCAAAACTCTTGGCAGTTTAGTCTTAGAATCATAAAATCATAGAATCCTAGAATGGTTTGGGTTGGAAGGGACCTCTGGAGCTCATCTAGTCCAACCCCCCTGCACTGGGCAGGGACATCCCCAACTAGAGCAGCTTGCCCAGAACCCTGGCAAGCCTCACCTGCAATGCCTCCAGGGATGGGAACTCAACCACCTCCCTGGGCAACCTGTGCCAGTGTTCCACCACCCTTGTGGGGAGGAACTTCTTCCTAATGTCCAGTTTAATTCTACTCCTCTCCAATTTAAAACCATTGCCCCTTGTCCTTTCCCTGCAGGCCTTTGCAAACAGGCCCTCTGCAGCCTGCTTGGAAGTTCCCTTTAAGTACTGGAAAGTCACTAGTAGGTCCCCCCGAAGTCTTCTCTTCTCCAGTCTTGATTACTATGTCTTAAGTAATCTTAAACATGGGCAACCTTGCTTTTAGTACATGTTACTTCATCTGCAATTTCCCTTGTCACTTCTTAAAGAATTCACAGAGTTCATTTTTTCTCTTAGATATAGTTATCTCAGATTGGCAAAATGTATAAGTAAATAACCCAGACCCACAGCTGGTGTAAACCCAGAAGTATCTCACCAGTGGGGGGTAGTTGTTCCTGTTGCTGCAAAGTGAGACCCACAGCACTGATTTTCTAATTGCTTTAAAGACCTGAGAGAGTAAATCCCCAAATCTATATAGTCTGAGGCTGCCATTTCAGTGTTCTCTCTCCATTTAATGTATTGACATTTCCTAGTGAGTTTATTTGCAGATCATTTCAACTGTAAATAAGTAGAGGTTTCCCAGAGGGCCTACTTGAACAGTATTTCAAATGTGCAAGATATTAATTGGCCTGTCAATAAAGTACTGTCTCATCTAATAAAGAAAAGAATCCAGTATTTTCCTCATTTTGTAATAGTCTTGAGGATTAGTACCCAATAACAAACCAGGAATGTATTTGCTTTTCCTCAAAATAACATTTTGAACTGGTAGAAGACCATAAACCTACTCCAAAATGCTTAGGAAATTAAGGCTTCTCTAAATATAAATATATCCATACAAATACTGAAGTTTGAAACTTGAATAATAGGAAGGGAACAATGCAGGGACAGCAATTTCCTCTTCTATCACCTGAAATCAGAGGTTATTTTGCTGCTTTTTAAGAAGCAGTACACCTTCAGAAATGTAGTGAGGGAAGAGTACTAGTGAGAGCAGAGCTGTTTGTGTCATCACTTCTGGATCACATTTCAGATTAAATGATTTAATTGAGAATCACCTTTTAAGTGTGAGAAATTCCATGATACAATTAGTCACCTATAACCATTCCACTTTTGGAATCATTAGAGCCCCTTCATTATTCATTATTTCAAACTTTCCACATACTTCAGTTTATGTGGAAAAAAAATAACTACATCTCTTCAAACTCTGAAATACTTTCTGCATCTATGAGCAATATTCTTGGAAATCCTAGTTTTTTCCCACATTTAAGTTTCTCACAAACAGGTCTTCATGTGCCCTGCAGGAAAAATTAAATCTAAAAGAAGAAAATGTACATCCCACTTCTTTTTTTTTAATTATTCTTATTTGTCAACAACTAAATGTCAGACTCCAGATGACTGGCCTAATATTTATGCAAATATCCCCAATCATTTAGAAAATGAAGATCTCCAAGTTTTTCCAGGATTTTTCTTATAAAGGTCAAGACTAGATTAACATAATGTTTGCTCCTCTCAAAAAAATAAAAGTGATGTTCATGTATTGTTATTTCCACCCTAATGAGCACAAAAAGTAATTAATTTCTTTAAATTTTGAGTAAATTTTAAGTCTGTTGGTTAAGTCATTAGTTGGTTTAGAAGAAATAACCTGTATACTCTTAGTATGATATAGTCATACTTTTAATGTATATGGTATGTGTTTTTTTCACTGAAATTCCTTCTTTCAGATGAGGTTCACCTTTATTTNGACCACAAGGGATTGTCAGACTGTGCCTGAGATGCCATTTCAACTTTCTGCTTTTGGTTCCATTCCATATGTATCCAGGAACACCTCTTGTTAATTTATTTAAAGCCATCAGATGAGAGATGACAAACATTTCTCTGTCACAGCCACTGCTTTTTATCTTATCTCTGAATAGTCATTTCTGCTGTTGGATTATTGTATTATTCACGGATATATTATCCCAGATTCCAAAAAGGTATTTTGGCCGAGGATAAATCCCAGTTTAACTGAATAGTATTGAACATGCAATTGCAAATAATAATGTGTCAGTGATCTATCACATCATCTTTTTCACTATCAGTGTTTCAGTGTTGGCTTGTTGAGGCCTATGCCACAGTGAGCTAGTATTTTGTCTGTGTGACCTAGAGTGATGTTGAACTATCTTCCCAAGCAATCAGCTATGGCTTTTAAGGCATACACAATATAACTTTTTTTTTTCTCTTCTACCCAGCCCTGCCTTCTAGACTAGAGAGTCTGTTCCAGTTCCAGAGGTTTTGGGAGGGTTTGTTTTTGCTCTGGTTTGGTTTTGATTTTGTGTTTGTTTGTCGGGTTTTTTCCCCCCCTAATCTTAGCTTTCTGTCTTATCTAGTTTCTAAGCCATGCCAGTATTTTAATTTCCTTTCTACAACTAATGAATTTTTCATTAACCTCAATAACCATGAAATTCTGATCACATTCCATTAAGCAGTGTCGAATTTTACAAGAAGCTCTATTAACTTATATGAGATCAGCAGCAAAGCAAAGTGATTATTCAAAATAATTTAGGGGTAGCAAAATCTGTCTTTAAATATCTCCCAACCCCACATTCATGGTGGTTTTACTGATGCACAGCAGATTAAAAGTCCCAAAGGCATGACTTCCAGCCTCTCCATCACATATGTACACTTCCAGGAGTTTTGGGGGGAAGGTAATTGTGAGAGAAAATGGAAAATTAATATTCAGTCTGTGATTTTCCTCATTTGACAAGCCATTAAATAAAAATAAAGGGAATAAATGAAAAAGAAACAAGCTATGTTTATACAGTGTGGAAAGTTCACACAGAAAGAGCTAGCATAAGTGCCCATTTAAATGCATGTAAATCCAGGGGATGCTGTCTGTAAAGTGTTAGGCTCAATAATGGTTTTGTTCAACACCACCAATGAACTTTTTGCTGCCAGTGCTCAGCTTCTTTCCTGACAAGACTAAAATAGTTCTCAGTAACAGAGGTTGAAAGGAACTCAAATGCTTTAAAGTCCAGGTAAGCCTCAAATGTCTTCCTTTATGGAAAGGAAAAAGTGAATTTGTAATTGACACACCACAAAAGTATTATGATCACTTGCAACTTCTTCAACCAAATTCAGCTTAAAGAGAGCCAAAAATGGAATCATTTTTCCTTCTGCTAATTGATCTCTTCCAAATACTGACAAGGTCTTTTATTTTTTTTTTAATGTCTTTTGGTTTTTTTGTCCAGACATGCAGAAATCAGGAGCAGAAGCTACATGAAAGCCTGATCTCTTTGCTACTGCTGCAAGTGAAATAAAAATCTGGGTCCTGAGCTATGTCTCACTTGTCAGCACCTAACTGAAGTTAGGATAGCTACAGAAATATGCCACAGGACACAGAAGATGTGAAGATGTTGCCTATATCTATAAATGTCAGTCTGTTTGGCAACACTCGTCTATAGTCTTATTTTTTCTTTTCCACACTCATGAGACATATTTCCATCTGAACAAAATGAGGATTAGACAGAAATGTGCACCTCTCTGTTGAGGTGCATCCTTACAGTAATAGGTTCTAGTCAGACTTTTCTTTCAAGAAAGTTATTGTTTTCCCCCCAAAAGATCCTGGTAATGAGCAGGGAGCTGCCCTTGAGCCAGCCAAATCAGAGACTTGCAGATGTGGAGGTTTAAGTACAAGATCCATCAAGGATAATAACATTAATGAAAAATATGTCTTCTCTGGTTACCTAAACAAAACTTCATGCAAAATATATTCTTGGTTTGTCCCAACAAAAGATGCATACAGCAGTTTTTATTTGATTCCCTTCTGAGCTGACAAGGCTCAGTTAAATACCAAGAGCAATAAATATCAAGATCAGTTAAAAAGGTAATAATGAGTGGTTAGGCACTGGCACAGGTTGCCCAGAGAGGTTGTGGCTGCTCCATCCCTGGCAGTGTTCAAGGCCAGGCTGGATGCGGCCCTGGGTGACCTGGGCTAGTGATTGGCATCCCTGCTCAGTGTGGGGAGGTTGGAACTAGCTGATCTTGAGGGTCCCTTCCAACCTGCCCATTCTAGGATTCTATGAATGACAAACAACTAGAATAAGTAAGAGATTTTGCTGTTTACAACACTGGTTAGATACCAGAGGTAATTTTCAAGGGGTGAAATCATCCCTCAGTCCAGGTGCTACCCTGAAACAGAGGAAAGGTGTAGTTTTTCCTTCTCTGGGGACACAGCAGCAAATGTAATTTTAAAGTGACTTTCGTAGCCTAACACATGCAAGAAAGCACTCACTTCCCATCACCAACTTTGCTCTGTAAACCTGCCCTTTTCTTTCTTCAGTTTCTTGGGTACATCACATCACTGCCCTACTGTGTCTGAATAAAATATAAAGAAATTAAAAAAGTATTCTTCCCTAGTACTTGTAAAGCACATAACAGCCATGCATGTCAGGCAGATCTCAGGGGGAAGAGGCAGTGCAATGTGAGGACACTAACACCAGAACACAGAAGTGTATTAACCATGTTAGCTCCATGGTGCTCCTCACATCACATGGGTGGTTGAGGGCAGAACAAAGAGCCATTGTGTGTCCAAGCCTCTTGGTCACAGATCAAAGCTTTCCCTAGTATTTTCCTCATTAAGAAGCTGACTTCTGTAAATTTCTAATGAATTTTGTAGAAAGTATTTGAGGATTATAGAGTCTGAAGGTGACATGCAGTAACTCACAGCCTCCTATGCGGAAATGCGACTTTCTGTTTTCATCTAGCCTCTATTCTTGATAAGCTATATTTTCGCTATTAAAACTTAAGCTATATGCTAGCCAGCTTTTGAAAGGATTCCTTTAAGAGGAATGGTGCAGTTCTGTGCTGAATCTTTGCTATCTGTGTGCTCTCCTAACAATCCATCCCATGGAGTTGTGTCTCTGTAAGAGATCTCTGGATTTGCCTTTGTTTGGGGGAAGAGTGAAATGTAGGCTTTCTTTGTACCTTTTGCAATCCCTTGCACACCTCTGTAGATGATGCAGCTGTTCTTCTCAGTCATTCAAGCAGAAAAGCTTTCCTCTAAGAAGATATGTGTACTGCACAAGAATAGAAGGACTAAAGGTGTGCTCCAGAGGAGTCTTTCTTCCTTTGCCTTAAAGCTTGATGTTTCACCACTGCTCAGCTCCCAGCCCTTATCCAGTGCACAGAAACAGAACTGACAGCTACCACTAAAGGGCATTTAACTGGGTTCCATTTCTCCTATTTTGGATGAGCTCATTAGCCTTCTGGCAGTCATCCTAGGAGAGGGATAACTCTGATTCCAAACCCGGGCAGATGGAGCTCGTTTAGCCCTGGAAGGCCTTCCAGCTAAGAGGTTAAACCTCCATCCTAAGGACTTGGCTGCCAGTGTCCAAGCTTGCTAGGCCCTGGCAGATGAAGCTTAGGACTAAAGGGTGGGTCCAGCTCTGCACATGCTGTGTCTCACCTAAAAAAATCGCTAGTGCAGGCTCGAGGGTGCTATCTGCTATCCTCTTTTTATCAGCGTGCTTGGAAAAGGCGCTGAGGAGGAGCATGGATGGAGCCCTCCCTGGAGCTTCATTCACCAAGCCTAGCCATACATTTCTCCTATTTTACTGAGTGATAGTTTTTTTCTGATTATACCATTTTTCATGTTAATTCCTGTAACAGCAGACTTAATAGAAGTCTGAGTCAAACAACATCAAGTATTAGTGCAAGGCTGGTCACCTAGGGAAAAAAATTCTTAGTTTTGTGTAGTGCAATTAAATGCCAAGTCTAAATTCAGATTTTGAAAGATAAAGTTGAGGTGCATTCTGTTCAATAGCAATGCTTTATGTGGACAGACAAAAGAGTCAGAAATATTCTACACTTCCTCTGAATAACTTGATTTGACTGATGACTGGACCACAAGCTGTGACAACTGAGCCAAAGCAGAGTTTGCGCTGAGGAATTTTGTCAGAAGCTACCAGAAAGGTGCACATGCACACAATGGCATAGCTCACAAGGTTCAGACAAATTCACAGAAGCCAAAGATGCTGCAAAGCAGTTAATGCCCAAGGAATCTCCTGGGTTTCTCCTCCATGGCAGTAGAAGACAGGCAGTAAACCAGTCTGGTTTACACATACCACTTTTGTGTTGAGCCTTCCATGGGGATACACTTCACAGTCCAAACGTTCTCTGTCTCAGCAGAAAGCCTTTTAAAACCCAATGCAATGAAAGGACTGTTAAGAACAAGAATAAAATGAGGTACAAATTGGACGTAAAATCCACTAAGTCAATATGTCAAAGACAGAAGAAAAAAAGTATCCATTCTTCTATGAAGTAAAATATGGGCTAACCTTGCAGCTTTCAACCAGATTGATATTGCTGGGAACTGTTAAGTTGTATTTAAGGAGAGCTCAAGGGAGCAATGGAGAGTGGAGCTCTGTCACAGGAGGTAGTTTTTTCTACACTATATCTAACTCAGGAGAAGACAATTAATGCTTATGGATCCAACATGAAAACCATGTGTGAAACTGACAGATCAAAGAAGAAAATGAAGGCTGGATAGAAATTACCTCTCACAGAGAGCTTCAGCCCAGGGATATGTACTAGATGTTTCAGGCTACCACCATCAAAACATCCGTGAACTTCCACTGTATGACACAACAGGCTTTTTCAACACTAGGACATAAACAAGAGCATGTGGCACACTTGAACTGACAGATAAGCTGACAGGAAGCAAGTAACATACTCATGTTGATTCCATCTAGAGGCAAAGCAGACTATCTTAGCTAGTTCGCTGCTGAAGATAGTGTCACAGTCCCAGCAGGAGGTCAGTCATGGCTCAGTTCAATATTTTGCCATAAGTGTAGCACCAGTAGCAAAGAAGGGGACATGAGGAGGGAGTTCAGTTGATGCCTAAAGATTTAAGTGTGTTCTGTAGATTTTTAGGACTTTTAGGATTATGTGAAGCTTCCTGGATTGTTCACATATTAGCAGCCACTAAGCCTGTTCTTGAGGGAAAATCTTGGACTTTCCCATGCCTCGCCAAGAATGTGATGTTTTGAAGAAGCCACCTGCAGATAGCCTGAAGACAAAACAGCAGAAGAGGGCCAAGCCCCATATGGGCCCTTTCCGAGGGGCTGAGCTGAAGACCACCAGGTGTGGGCTATTGGACAACCTAGTGCCAGGGTTGGCTACAGATATTAATATGTTAGTTACTAATAAAATGTATAAAAGTTGTAATCCCTCGGGGCGGGTGCACACATCCATGCACAAGATCTTAGAATCATAGAATCATAGAACAGTTACAGCTGGAAGAGACCTTGAAGATCATCAGTGCAGCCTTTGTCCTAGCCCTATCACCCCACTAAATGATGCTCCCCAATGCAACATCTACCTGTCTCTTAAACA
>VWZO01006280.1:18741-100652 GCA_013396975.1 Bucco capensis | reverse complement strand
GGGCGGTGGCTCAGTCGCTCGCGGGCTGGCACCGACCGGAGCGGCCGCCAGCCACGGCGGAGCGATGATCCGCCGGGAAGGTAAGGAGTGCCCTGCCCTGCCCGCGCTGCCCGCAGCGCCAGGCACCGCTGCCCGCGGCGCTCAACAAGTGTTTGCCCTGCTGGTGCTGGCATCGGGATTGCTCCGGGTGCCCCGCGCTCCTGCCGGGCAGCTCCCGGCCCCCTTCCTTCTTTCCCTCCCCGCCGCGGGGCGCCACCCGGTGCCACCCGGGGTTGAGACCTGAGGATCGGGTGCCCTGGCTTCACGCCTTCACCGGGCTATGGGACACTTCCTCGTGCGACCGTGGCGCAGAGTGGGTGGTCATGGAATGCTGTGCTTGCAGCACCCTTGGGTGCTGTGGGGAGGGCAGCTATGAGGCTGTGGGCTCTTCAAGGAATGGCGTCCTGTAAGTGGTACTTGCACCTTAAGGAATGGTGTGATGGGCCCTGGACAGCACGTGCTTTTTCATGGGTGCTGCAGGAAGGGTGCTCAGGCCTTTCCTCTGTGCTGGAGGAACAGCACTTCACTGGAGTTGGAGATTCGGGGCCAGTGCTTCCCTGCTGTCAGCAGGTGCTGGTGGCCAGCAGCACAGAGGTCAGTGCGTGCTGCTCTTTCTGTGCGGCTTGGACCAGGGTGGGATGTTCACACCAGGTTCACTCTTTGTTGTCCTGGCATGGTGGCTGCAGTTCTCCCCCTGCTTCTTTAGTTTCTGCTGCTAAAGTCAGGAATAACCAGGTGAAGGTGACTCAACTCCCTTTGCAGGATGCTGGGCAGTGTCTGAAGCCACTGTCTGATCTTTCAGAAAAGGGAGCCCTTAGTAATAACACAGGGCTGGGATACCCATAAAGCTGAATAAATCTGGAGCTTGGTCCCTGCTTTTCCTGGAGCCAGCATGGAGCCCAGCTCTAAGCAGGAGCTATTCACACTTCACCAAGCTCCTTGGTCTGTTCTGCTCCCAGGATGAGTCAGTGTGGGCCAGTGACATAGGTAAGACCCCCTTCCCCTTTTGGCAGAGGAGGAGCCATAAGGGGAACCAGTCGAGCGAGCTGGGACAGCAGGTGGCACACAGCCTAGCAGACACAGACTGTCTTGTTCCATGACCTGAATTCCCAGCTGAGAGCCCTGGGATGAGCAGGGTCATCCTTTCTACATGAGTTCATAGATTACAAGATGAGTCCCCAACAATGGTGGGATAGCTCCCCCACCTCCTCACACACACTGTCTTTGTCTGCGGGCTGCCTGAGTGACAAAGGGAAATATTCACTGATAGGGTTGGAATAGGCTCAAGGTCCACAGGAGCTTGTGACATTAAGGCCTAGTTTTCTGTGTGAAAGAAATGCAGGCCAGCCTAGTGTGCTTGGTGAAAAGCTCCCCACCCACATGAGAGATGGATCACATCTGGGTGGAGCTGGACTAGCAGAAGCATGTGCCATTCTCTTCTGCCCAGAGAAACGTGAAAGTGTTTTGCCACAGAGAGATCACAGCTCCACTATCTTAGGTCCAAGGTTGTCTCACAGCTATGGTGAGCCCGATATTTAAGCAAAGCATCGCTTCATGGCAGCCTCCAGCTCCACTCCTGGCAGCATCCCTTCTTGCCTGACCCCAAGGCATCGTGTTCATTTCTCACTGCTTGCTCCATGGAATAATCCTTATGTTTCACCGTGTAGAAACCAAAGTTTTGCCACTCAGGTAGCTGAGCTGTTTGCAATTATTTTGTGCTGCGTGTGTGGGGCTATGCTTAGCTTTGCTGCAGCCATCTGGCCCCACATGGGAGGCTACAACTCCTGTGGTAGTACTCATAGTCCTGTGTAACCAGGACATGTCCAGCTCCTGAAGGCTTTGCTGCCTGGGAGATGGCTGAAGTGCTCAGGCTGCCCTGTGCCACAAGGTTCAGATGTGAGAGAACCTGGGCTTAGCCCCTGATTTTCAGAGTTGAGGAGGACCAGCAGGCAGAACCACCTCCCCTCCAGCCCCTGCCCAGCTGGGGCTTCTCTGCACTTTGCAGTAGGGTTAGCTCTTCCAGGTATGTGTAAGGAAGCTGGTTTTATGTCTGACTCTTCAAAATCAAAAGTTGGAAGGCAACCAGAAGCAATCCAGCTGAGTCCTTTGCACCGCTCCAAGGCTGCACTTGAGCCTTCTCTAATGATGTCTGTCCATCCTTCAGTGTTAATGCCTTGTTATTGCTGTGTTGTCTCTGCAGACACTGAACGGGCAGTGGAAATTCTGACCAGATACCAAAGCACCCTGCAGTCCCCAGAGGAGCAGGAACTAAAAGCCTCCATTGGAAAAGTCTCACACGTCTTCCAAAGTGAACTCTTCCAGGCTCTGCTGGGTAAGCACCTGCTTTGTGATCCCTGGAGCTTTGTGGTCAGTGGGCTGTCCTCAGGGCCTGATCCTGCCAGGTGCCTGGCACTGTCCAGATTGGGTGCATCCTCTGCAAACACATGGGTGCCTGTAATGCCAGAGAGCTAGGCTGTCTTATCCCTCCAGGGCTTGGGCAGGAGATACGTGCTGTTGGAGCTGCAGAATTCCTCAGTTGGGTGATTGTGGACAAGGGGGAAAGCCTTCTTCAACAGGCCATGCCAGATCTAGCTAGCATCTGCTAAAGGATGCTGCAATGCCATGAGCACCCTCTGCACAGTGCAGGAGTGATGCTTGCAGCCACCACTGGGTTTCCAGCTCTGCTGCTGAACAAGAACACCCTGAGACAAGCTCACTGCTTTCTGTGCTCCTCAGCCTCACCAACACCTGCCACTTTTCATCCTGCTGCCGACCCAAAAGGAAACTGCATTTTTCTGTCTTTGAGAGTGAATCCATGCAAACCCAGCTTCTTTTGGCATGCTGGTCTTTCTTGCATTTACACCCACAAGCACTTGTGAGTAACACACTGTGCCAGTGACTATTTTACACAAGAAACAGACTTGACAGCAAGGCTTAGCTTGGGGATGGGCACCAGAAAATGCCATTTTGAGTGCGGCATACATTTCTCCATGTGGATGTAGACAAACACAGCTGGAGTCTTGCCAGACTACACATCTTCTCTGTGCTAGATGCGCAGCTATCTTGCTGAACAAGGTCATTTTAAAGTGTACTTTCTTTGCCAAGTATTTTTTCAGGAAAACAGAATTCAATGAGTTGGACTCTGGAGTTGCTCAGTTCCATTCCCTGCCAGAGCAGTCCAAATCCTGGCTGTGTGGGTTCACTTAGGGCACTAATTTTGGAGGTAATCCCAGAGAACCGTTTGCAGAAGCTGTAATGTGTTGAGAGGGGCAGGAGCTCCTGCTTAGCTCCTCTCCTTAAGTCCCACTCTCTGTGGGCCTCAGAGAAGCATGCACAGCCCTGTGGCTTCTGGTTTTGGGTCTTTCAGGTTTCCCTTGTAGGAAGAGGAAGCACCCCATAAGCTCTGCACCCCAGAGGAGGACCTGGACCCTGGGGTACAGAGCTCCACACATGGTCTGTGCCTCATTCACAATGCATTTTGACCCAAGGCTGTCTCAGCTGTGGTGATTCCCCTCACCATCGCTCTCCTCTTACCTTTTCTTTGCACCTCTGCAGCCAGAGACCCAGTTGCCAGCAGCTCCTCTGTGCTTCAGGTTATCCACTGAAAGTTATATACAACCATGGGATAAATTGTGTGTCCTGAACTATTTTATTCTCCCCTTTCCTTGTTCTTACTGTTGGAGCATCACTTGGAGGCTTTTGTCCCCAGTGTATCCTTGCACAGGGCTTACACTGAGACATCTGTGCTACCAGCAGCAGAGCCATGCAGAAAGGGAGGGGGTCCTCAGGGCAGTGCCCCCCACCATGCTGAAGGTACCAGTGTGCATCTTGTTTCTTGCCTCTCCATTTTGCACTTGCTCTCAACATGGTTAGTCCCCATACTGGAGGCAGAGGTCCCCAGCAGAGCTGTGATCACCTTGGTAAACCTGACATGAGCACAACGCCCCTGGATGCTTTTGTGTGCTCTCCTAGCCCTCCCCAGGGCAAAGCAGCTTCCCCAAAGCCCAGGGCTGTTCATATTAGTGAAGTGCTGTGGTGACTGTAGCTGGAAAGAGCACATCCACAGGCATGCTGAACTGACTGCAGCTTGCATGCTGGCACGTGGACGCTGCACAGGCTTCCCAGCTCCCTGCTCTAATTGTCTGTCTTGGTGTCCTGTCAACACTGGCATGAGGGAGTGTCACTTGATTGCTGGTGACCTTTTCAACTGGTTTAACAGGGTGTTAGTTCCCCTGCCAAAGTGAACTTTCTCTAGATGTGTTTACCTAACTAGGAATTTGCATTAATTACTTCTGCCCCTGACCCTGGAGCTGTGGGCTTGTGAATTCCTCAGTCCCTGCATCAGCATGTATGGTGCTGTGTCTGGGTGCATGCTTGCTATGCCTGCACACAGTGTCCACAGTATGGACCCACTGGAGTACACTCACAACTCTGGGAGGGTGGTGGAGCATTTCTATTCTATTTGCTGTGTCTCTGTCTGAAGTATGCTCAGAGTCATGGAGCTGGTATCTGAGGGAGGAGGATTTGCAGGTACACCTCTCAGTGCAGAGGCTTCCATCGTACTGCTCCATCCTATGCTAGATGCTTCTGGCTCTGGAGAGGTCTCATCCTGCAGAGGTTCTCCTCTTGCAGCCTTTCAGCAGCAGGGACCTGGCTGTTCTTCAGCCCCTAGGGAGCATGAATGCATGAGCTTGGTACATCCCTGTCCTCAGATCACTGGCACGTGCGTTGGTCAGGTTGAGTTTGAACACCAACATGCATTATGTCCTAGTAGAGCTACCAAAAGTGGCAAATTTCATGGAGTTTTCCAAGTTGATTTGCATGACAAAAGCCAGGGATATATGGCTTTGCATATGTCTTGTTGTTTCATTTTGTTTAAAAACAAACAAACAAGAAGTGCTGTTCTGTGGACTACAGAAGCCCCAGTTGGCCAGGCTCCAGGGGAGGATCTGCTGGGATGTTCAGATAAAGCCTGTGTGAAATCCAGGACTGGATGTATCTGTTGCCATGAACGTGTCCAATGTTGCTTTGCACATGCATGGTTTTCTGCCAGACTCCGCTGAAGACAGAATCCTTGTGACCACCGCACCAGACTGGATTCCCTCTCCCAGGAGCTGCCCATGCCTCAGGGCATGCTGACTCTGCCAGAACTGCTCCTGCCCCCGAAGTGTGCCTCAGTGGCTGGGCAGCAGCATGCGGGAGCTGCTCTGCCTTGGAATGCGTCTGCCCCTGCTCCACACAAAAGAAATTCTTTGGCTGCACTGAGGGAAAACAGGCTGTGCTGTCTCCCTCCTCCTGGCCCCTCTTTCCCTGCATCTGAGGCCATGAAAACAAGCTCAGTTACTTGCAGGGAAACGCCTGGTGAAAGGGTGCTTGGAGAGCCTTGGCTCGGGGACACTGTGGCTGGGCTAGGACGTCTGTAGCCCTGTTCTCCCTCTGCTGCCTGGAGTCCCTCAGGGAGATGCTTGGCCTCGTGTCATAGCACCAGAGAGGATGGGACTGACATGCAGAAGCAGCTCCCTGACCTTTCCTTCCCCAGAGCTGGGGCTGAAAGGAGTCCTTGTGCCCTTTGCAGCGGGTGAAGCTGGGCAGATAGGCAGTTTGTGTGTGTTCAGCCACCCCGACTGCCAGCAGCAGGAAGAACAGCACTCCTCCCCAAAGCCCTCTGGGGCTCAGCTCCTCTCCTGTGCCTGAGTGGTGGCTGGTGCAGACCCCAACCCTCCCTTGTGACTCCTTTTACCCCAGAAAAGTTCCTCCTAGAAAGCCCTACTGCTCAGAGGCAGGAGAAGAGGCAGGCTGTTGTCAACTCATGGTGCTTCCCTGGATGCAAAACTGCAGCTGGGAACTCAGCTTGCCAGCAGCAGTGCTGGGGATGACAGTTGCAGCTTCACTGGGTGGGGCAGGAGCCAGGATGGAAAACTGGAGGAATCTGGAGAATTTCCAGCTGAGGACTCCTCCTCTTGCAAACGAGCCAATAGCCAGGGATGGAAACTGGCTCTGGCTGCCATAGGTGTGAACCCTCCCTGCAGCAGTGGGGCTGTGGCTGCCTGGGAGGCTGGTGTGAGGCTGGAGTTCCTCCTGCCCAGGGGAAATCTGCACTGATGTGGCTCAATACACTGCATGTGTCAGGGAAGAAATCTTATTTTCTGGAAGTGTGCATGCCTGCTGTCAAAAAGGCCCTGCATTATCCCTCAGATGCTGGTACTATAGAAGTATCTAATGATATTTATTTGACATATTGACCCCAGGAGTGAATAGTTCAATATATTCCAATTTCTATAAATTTTGAGCTACTCTTCCTTATTAGATCCAGAGGAGATTTACTCTGTCATCAGACAGAAATAGGGTTGTAAGATAGAACATGCTGCATCATCTCTTGCTACCACAACATCCTCTTACTGAGGCTTTTCAGCCAGTGCTGCTCTTGAAGTGTGCAGATGAGGCAAACTTGTGTGCAACTTGTAATACCCATAAGAAATGAAGGACACCAATAGGTGTTTAAATTACCTTTAATGCCACATGCATGTGGGTCCTAAAATGTCACAGCATACCCTGTGCTGCCTGAACCTCATCCCCTGATCCTGAAACTCCTCTAATCCCTTGCGCAAACAATGATTCCCTCTCCTAGCAAGCATCTAAAATGGGCCGAGGTCTTCAGAGGTGGAAAGCAGCTGCTTTGGAGGACAAGTTTCCTTCTCCACAGATGCCTTGCCAGCTTGGCTGCCCAAGGGTTTTTTCCTGCAGCAGATGGGAGACAAACAGGGATGCCAGCAGTGGTGCACCTCCATGGGAAAACTGTTCAAATCATGTTTAATTTTGGGGAAGTTTTGAGCACTCCAAGCATGATTCACACAGCCAGGAGCCCCTGCTATCCCATTTTTATAACCAGGGTGAGAGATTTGTGTCATTTGTCTGGGTGTGTGATGACTGCTTGCCATGGCTTCATGTTTGATTTGGGAGGGCTTTGGGAGCTGCCAGCAGTGCACTTGGCACTGGGAGACTGAGGAGAGGATACCCCAGGTGTGGTGGGTGGATCTGGGGACTCCCACTGCTCCTGTCATTACTGGCTGCCTCATTTCTCCTGGGGCACAGGACAGAGCCTGGCAATGATGCAGTGCAAAACAGCAGCTCCAAAAGTGGCATCGATGCTGAGCAGCGGCACATTGCTCCCTGGACTTGGGCAGCCACATGGCCTGGATGGGCTCCCCACGGGCACAAATCTGCTTTGCCAGCATCTTAAGATTTATAGCAGTTTTTTCCCTGTGGCTGGGAGGTCATGAGGTAGCCCCTAGGAGCTAGATGATGGGAGTTGATGCTGCTCCCCAGCCCATCTGCAACATGGATGTGCTGCTGTGGTGCATGGGCATGTGGTTAAGCACAGAGAGAGGGGATGAGGATGTGCACTTGAGGGTGCAATCCTGCTTTGTGAAAGCCTCCTTGGGAAGTAGCCTTGGGCAGTGCTCAACATATCCCTGCTTCCACTGCCCAGTGCTCATCAGATTTCCTTTTTGTGGTGAGTGCTACCTTGTCCACAGGAGCTTTGAGAAAGGACTGTCATGCTGTAGACAGACAGCACCCAGAGACAAGGGTAGGGGAGCTGCATGCACAGAAAGTCATCAGTTTCTGGTTAAACTTAGGAAAGGATTGCTTCCTTCAGGCTTTCCTGCAATTAAAGTTTTGCTTGGTTTTCCCAAGAAATTTGGCATAAGTGTTTTGCATGACCAAATACTTTGTTGGGTTGATTGGAGTTCTTTTAGCTGCTCAGGTTTTTTTGTTGTTGGGCCCTGTCCCAGCCCTTCATCCAGGTGCCAGCCTCTCACAGAGGGCTCAGACTTAGGATGCTCTGAGAACACAGTGGGTGAGCACAGGGGCTGTGCTCCATGCGAGACTCTGGCATCAGGCTCCATCCCCAGTCCTGTGGGTATTTCTCATGCTGTTTTGCAGATATCCATGAATTCTACGATTTCACACTGCGCTCTGCACCTCTCCAGCCTCCCAGCCCAGACACACATCATGGCACAGGCAGGCAGCAGCAGGAGGCCAGTAAGCCCAACTCTGCAGTCACACCCAGAGAGCCCCAAAACCTACCCAAGGTAAGAGCCATGCCAGAACCATGCTGTGGGGCCAGACCCTCCACGCTTCTGCACCAAGGAGGAGTCAAGGGCCACAGCAACCCAGCCAGCTCACACCTAGGGTGTTAACAAACTTCCTCTGTCAGGGCTCAGTTTCATTATCGGGCCAACTTCTCTGGTTCACAAGTGTTAATTGAATTACTTCTAATGCAAATAGCTTCAGCTCCAGCTCTGGTTCCCACTCAGCTGTTGCAGCTGAATTAGTTGCTCCTGTCTGACCTGTCTCCCATCAAGGTATTTTGGCTCTCTAATGTAGCCACCGTGTGGGCTGCTTTTGATAAGTGAAGTAGGTTGAGTCTTTTAAGTTTCCCTTTTCAGGATTTTTTACGAGCTCTCAGATAACTTTTGTCTCTCTTATTTGCATTCTCTCTAATTTTCAGCAGCCTTTTAAAAGGTACAGCACCAAGTGAGGAGGCAGGAATTGAGCAGTAGGGGCTCAGTTATCTCAAAAGCACCAAGGTAAATAAAATTGCCTTGTGCCTTTGCAGGCCCTCTTCCCATCCCCCTCTCACTGCCTCATGCCCTGCCAAGGGATGCTGTGGGATCTCCCTGGACTGGATACAGGAACATTTGTGCAGAAATGCAAAAAATTCAGGGATTCTTCCTTTCAGTGAAATAATCCTATCACATAAACACCATATTTCACCCTCATGGACTGAACTGTCTTCCCATCATATACCTGTAGGGAAACCAAATTTGAGTGGCACACAGGGGCGGTGGAGCTGAACAATGTCTCCTAAGATGGAACACTTGAAAGGAGTTTGATGATCAAGAACAGAGGTGATAAAACTGCCCACAATCCATGCAGGAGGATTCCTTCATCATTATGAATGATTTTTCAGTGATGTTATACTTTTTGGGGGTCTCTTTAGCCTTGATCCACCCACTGACAAACTCTGCTGGCAATAGCCGTCAGTGTCTGTGGCCAGGCCAGTCTGTGGGGCCCTGAGGACATGTTACAGTCAGTAAGGACATTTAAAAATCAATGTGGAAACAAGTAGGGAAGCAGCTGTGGACCTGACACAACTGGCATGAGGGGGACTTCTGCTCCCTCTGCAGAGCTCTGCACACAGTGTGGTCTCAGGGCTTGTCCTTAGAGAAGTGGTAGAGGGGCCTGGAGGTAGCCGACCTGCCCTACCTGCATGTACTCTCTGTCTCATTTCAGGATCTGTCCCAGGACAGTGAGCGAAGGCTTCCCACAGGCACTGGGGACAGTGTGCTGGGGACACCACCACGGCTGGTGAGGGTGATGGCACGGACGACTGAGGCACCAGCCAGCATCTGCAGCCTGGTGCTTGGCTCCCACAGCACCCTGCCCCAGGTGAGCCTTGCTGCGCACTACACTGCCTCCCAGCCTGCCAGCGGCTGGCACTGAGGGCACAGCACCAGGCCTGTATGTCCACAGCACTGCAGGGATGGTGCTGGGGAGGTGTTTTTCTCCTCTGGGCCTTGCAGTGCTTCCTCATGATTATTCTGGAGATGCTCAGGCTAGGAAATCTAACAGTCACCTCTGTGCCCGGGGCTGGACAACACTGAAATCAGTCCCTTGCATTAGCATGTACCATGGGCTAGTGTCAGCCCTCAGGGCTCGGCGGACAGGTGGATATGGTGCAGAAATAAAGAATCTGTGTGGAGTTGGAAATCCTCCCAGCCCCATCTCTCTTGGCCCCAGTGCTGGCACACTCCCACGCTGCAGATTTCTGTATTTTTTTTCTCTGGGATCTTAAATGGCAGGTCCATTCCTCAGCTTACTGGGAACTTTTCTCTGCTCTCTTATTTACTTGGAAATGCCATTTGTTTGGATGTGCATCGTAAATCTCAGCTTCCTCCTGGTGTGAGTGCATCATTTGGGCTACACATTTGAGAGGAGTTTTAGGGATAAGTGAAGGGCAAAATGCACTTCTGGGAGAGGTGAAGTGGCTGGGATGGATGGAGCTCACCACAGATTTAAAATGATACAAAAATGTTTTCCTTGGCATAGTTTGAAATAATGCTTGTTTGCTAAGTCAAAGTCTTATTCTGAAATATTTCAAACATGAAAATTGCACTGCTTCTTTTCTCTCCTTTTTAAATGTTTCTCTTCTTCTTCTGGACTGCAATAAAATGGGTAATGCCTCATTTTTTCCCCCTTACTGTTTAATTTCTCCTTTTCCTCTTGCTACTCTCTCTGTCTTCAAACATTCACCAAATCTTTACTGGTTTTGGAAGTGCAAGACAGTGGTTTTCTGAGCATGACAGGAGATTGAGCTTGGCTGCCAGTCTCTGTTCACTGGTGGGAGGGAGCCATGGCCACAGATGGGGGAGTCACAGGGCAAGATCCACAAGGGATGAGAGCCTGATCAGTAGGGAACAGTCAAATATTAAGGTCTTTTCTTCCTAACAGTCCCAGGCTGTGGAGTGCAGTGGCTGTTGCATCCAGCCCCAAATATCTGGCTGAGTCGCTATGTCTCCTTATCAGCAGATACCTAGCTTTAAGACTCCATGTGCAGGGGAATCTGCTGTGGCCCTAGCCTGGCTGGCCTGGTGGTTATTTGTCCTTCCCATTAAAATCCTGCACTTTACTGTTAGCCTGGATTTCTTTTGCTTTACCTTCCAGCCCCAGGAAATTTTGCTGCCTTTGTTTGCTAGAATAAAGGACTGTGGCAATCAGAAATGTTCCCAACATGTAGGTATTTATAGATGCGTCTAAGTTCCCTCTTAACTTTCCCTTAGATAAACTAAACAGATTGGCTTCTTCACTTGCTCAGTGTGAGGCAGGTTGTTCCAGCCCTGAAATAATTCCTGTCATTCTTTTCTGAAGCATTTTTATTTTCAGCCTCCTCCTTCTCTAGCCTGTGTCAGTATGGGTCAGAAGACAGCCCTTGGTGCCAGGCGCTGCCGCTTTCGGGGTCACCCATCCACAGGAACCACAGCTGCTGGCCTGGAGCAAGGGGTCACTGCCCTGAGAAGGACGGAGTGATGGGGGCCTAGGGAGGCAGGACAGGGCTCTGAGAGGCTGCAATCTGGCAGGGCTTTCTTATCTACAGCCTCTTACATCGCAGGGGATGCTACTTCACAGCCTGGCCACAGGGACCTGGAGGCAAAAAAACATTGGTGTGATAACGTTCAGCACTGGGCTTTGCCATGCTTGCAGTTCTCTGAAACATGGCTTTCTATGGAGACCAAGCACCTTTCCTGGAAACTAGGACCAAGTGGTGCTGAAAAGCTGCAGGCTAGAGTGCTGTTCCTCCATGGCAGCCCCTGTGGTGAGATATGGGGATCTTCGACACTGTGGTGAGCCTGTTCCCTCCCACCAGTTCGCCGCTGAACACAGGCTATGCTCCAGTGGAGTGGGAGTACTTCCAGAAGTCCCCCATGTCAGCAATCAGAACCATGACACAGGATTGGCCATGCCTGGGAGCAAGCTGTACAGATGGACTGCATGAAGGCACTGAGGACACCTCAGCTCCTGCCCAACATCACCTCCTGTGTCAGTTTTCAGCAGCCCTGCATGCAGGACAGAGCTGGGGCTGGATAACACCTACACACCCAGCTCCTGCCCACATCCACGATGACTTCTTGCTCCCCAGCCTTCAGTGCATGATTTTTGCCATGGACATTTCCAAATTAGGTTTCAGAAAAACACTCAAGGTGGCCAATGGCACTTGGAAGAACCAGGGAAACTTCTATAATAGTGATATCTAATGCTAGGGCAGGAGGGCATCATTTGCAGGGCAGAGCAGCTGTCCCTCTAGTGCTATCAGCACAGGAACAAAAGCTCTAGTGGACACCCTGCCACTG
Organism: Bucco capensis; assembly: GCA_013396975.1. NCBI lineage: Eukaryota > Metazoa > Chordata > Aves > Piciformes > Bucconidae > Bucco > Bucco capensis. The sequence goes on along the minus strand of VWZO01006280.1, from coordinate 88,701 downwards.
ATAAAAGACAAGATGATGAACTGGCTTGTCCTGCCTGAAGTGCAATTCTCTTATCACATCCGGTAATATAAATAAGTTTTCTATTGTCCTGGCTTTGTCGTCTCCCCTGCCTGCAGCTCTCCCCAGTGGTGACAGCAGAGCAAAGCCTACTGTAACCTGCTTTAGCCAGGAAGATGCATGAGAAATAAATTGCCTCTCCATGCAGATGCTTCCAGGAACAGGAAATTTTGTGTCTGCTGGCAAGGATGCGTGTGCACTCCGAGGAGCCCTGCAATGTGCAAATGGCTGCTGCAAAGGAAGTGGGACCACTAAATAAAGCAGCAATATGTGCTTCCTGATGGTGGGGCTTGGTGGGTTGAAACCATCCTCCGTGGCAAGGTGAATGTTCAGCTGCCAACCGGGCAAGAGCAAAGGGACTCAGCCAGCTGAAATGCCTTTTTGAGGTACTCAGAGGCATAATCCTGCCTTAGCTTTGGGGTTTGTAGGGTTTTATTTGCCAAATGCTCCATTTCAACCTTGCCCCAAGCTCTGTGATTGCCTTAGCAGGGCTGCTCAGGGCTTGTATGCATCTGCAGTGGGAAGACCCACGAGGATGCTCTCATGGCCAGTGCCATTCATCTATGCTCACAGGCTGGCAGGAAGGCTGCTTTTCTCAGTAAATGCTATTTTCATTCTCCGTGCAGGAGCAGCCAGCAGCCAGCTGTAAAGATAAATGAAAGAGGAACAATACCGCTGATGAGCAGAAACACTGTGCCTGCAAGGAAGCACTGCTCTTCTTCTGCCACCCTCTCCTGCATCCCAGCACAGCTCTGCAGCCACTCTGAGTGCAGCCCTGTTACTGTGCTGCCTGTGCATCCCTCCCTCCTGCCTGACAGAGATTCGGTTGCTTCAGTGCCTGACGCCAGCACCGCGGCTCCATCCTTGCTCAGCCCAGCAGCTAACACTGAGCAACAGCAAGTCTTAACGTGGTGGAGAGAGAGAGAGAGAGAGAGACTGCTTCAGAGGGCAGACAACCTGTGCATGCTCCAAAATCTCTCACTGAAAGAGGGTGCTGTGCTCCCACAGGCTGTGGGTGTGCAGGATGCCCCTGAGCATGCCCACAGCATGCCAGGTGCAGGCTGTGCTTTAGCCCTTCTGGACTGAGGCCAAAAGTGTCTCCTTCCCTCCCTGCAGCCCATCTCTGCAGATATACCCTGGCAGCCCTCCTTGCTGCACCTGCCACTGAAGAAAATGCACCTGTCTGCCCTGTAACCCACAGCTCAAGTGCCAGAAAGGTTTGTGAAGCTCCCTGGTGGATTTAGTGGAGAAAGGCAGGCTATGCCAACAGCATGGCAACTGACTGTTTGCTTCCCTGTCCTTTTTAGTGTTTTTTCCTCTTTCCCAATTTGCTGTGGGCCAAAGAGAAGGGCATTCCCATGGTCTGTGCTTTGGCCTGGTGGGAGTGGCTCTGAGAACCCTCAGCAGGTTGGGATAAGACTAGCACGTGTCAGATGCTATGGCTGCAGGAATGCCCACTGTGAGGTCTCCACTCCCCCCTGCCCTGGCTGCTCTGGGACATATGTGAGAGGGAAGCACCAAATAACTGCTGTTGCAAAGAGCCTCAGAGAAATTCAGCAGGTCCCTAATGCACGTGAGTGACTGATAATGAATGCAACCCCTGCAAGAAGCCTCCCATGAGGTTACTTGGTTGCATGTGCCCTGCTGTCCCCACCACCCCATGTCCTCTATGAGGGCTGGCTGGGCAGGTGGTTAAAGCCATCACTGCAGGCCAGACTGGCCACTGCTTTATCTTAGTTTGAGCCTGGCAATATCAGCCCTGTGACCCCAAAATCCTAGGAAGTGGCTAATGCTCAAGCAATGGGAGCAGAGTAGCAACCAGCTCCCAGAAGGACCCATCTCTCCCCATTGCATCTCCATGAACCTTTGAGAACATGTTCAATTTTAGAAGAAGCAGAGAAGAAAAGCAGCAACCCACAGCCCAGAGACCTTGGCTGCTGCCCCAGTGTCACTTGAGCTGTTTTGTGCCTGGAGGTCGCTTCAGGGCTCTGCATTCAGATGCTCTCCAGCAGTGTTGTGTTGTGACACTGTAAACACAGGCTGGAAGGCCAAAGCATTGAAGTCAAGAGCATATCTGTCTGCAGTAACATGCTCAGACTGAACCATACATCAGCACAGACACTCAGCTGGGCAGCCAGCTGCCTGTATCCCAAAGATGCTGCTGCTCAAAGGAGGGTCAGCAGGGCCTGTGTCAGTGAGAGCTGTCACTTGAGTGGACATTTTGGGGTTGAATGGCTCCAGGTTTACTAGAGGCTCTTGCTAGTCCTGCTGCAGAGATGAACAAGGAAATGCTTAGACTTCAGTTCTCCCAGCTCAATATACAGCTTCAGCAAAGGATGAAGAAGTTGGTAGAAGCATCAGGCTGTCAAACCAAAAGCTCATGCATGGACACCTGTTCCTAACCTATTTGGAGACCTTCTGTCTAAAAACTAGCAGTAAAAGGAGGATCCTCAGCAGACCCCAAGGCTTTTCTGACTGCCTAGCATAGGAAAGCCTTGCTGGACATAGGGCAGTTGGTCCGTGCACTCGTCCAAGCCATCATCACTGTTTTGAAGTTATTTTGTGATGGTGCAAGTGCATGCAGTGCTTCCTGTGAAATGGCAGGAGGGGAAAGCTTTGAGAAGTGTCCCAGATAGCCATGCTCCGAAGTCATCCAGACAACCCTGGACTCCATCCATTCTCCCTCAGATTCATGCTTCAGCTTTGTTTGCCTTCATCTGGTGCATGTGTCTGCCCATCCTCAGGGCAGCACAGCTGCTGGGGCAGTTCACACTGATGGGTTTCATGTGCAGCTCTGAAAGCAAGGACTGAGACCATCCACCAGTACCTCAGTGGGATGGGGACTGAACAGGGGCCAGCTACATCAGTGCCTTGACCAGGAGCTCCATGAGCCACCACACTGTCATCCCTGGTCTCTGTTTGCTTTGCTCGTCAGGTTTCCAAAGATTAGCTGCTGCAGCTCGGTGCAGGATCCCCACAGAAGCACCCAGGTCACTCATTTCCTGCTTTGCCTTGTCAGGTGATGACCACATTCCTTCTGCAACTTGACTGAAGTCTTTCAAGCCCGTCTCCCTTAGCACAAACCAACAAGGGGCTCTCAGAGTGCCCACAGCATGGGATGTGCCACCCCAACCTCCATCTATCCATGCTCTGCTCCCCCTTGCAGCCACCCCAGCGTCTCAGGAGGCTGAGGACAAATCTCCTGAGTGTGTTTCTTCAAAACAAACAGGCCAATTTTTAAAGGAACAAACCAAGCTTGAAGGCAGAGCCTGGCAGGCCAGCTGCTTTGTATCTGGAGCGCTGGAGCTGGGGGAACATCGCTGCATCTTAATGGCATCGAGCTGGATGGAAATCAGGATTCTGGTGGCAGAGGCAATACTGGCACTGTTATAAATAGAGCAGCCACGATAACTGCTCATAAAGGTTTTTAGTCTTTAGGATTTGGAGGATCAGTATCAAGCTACACTGAGAGATCCATTATCCTCAGCACTGGTAGGAGCTAGGGGAATTGCAGCGGAAGGAGGACTAGATGAGTGTGGGCTTGGGAATCATCCTTCTTGTGAATCCAAGTATAAGCCCTTTGAAAGGTGCTGTCTCTTGTGTGCTGTCTCCTCTTGCTTTGCTCTACCTGCTTTGGGGGGGTTAGAATATGCATGGCTGCGGGAGTTCAAGTGTTTCAAACCAACCTCCTGCCCTGTTGCAGGAAGCAAGGATTTGCTCCAGGGCAGCGTTCACCAGCATCCTGCAGCCTGCAGGTACAAAACACCTTGCAGGAGCCTCACTGGCATTGCACATAAAAATTATTCCAATCATTAAGATTCAAGCAAAGACCTCCTGCAGTCTGTGGCCTAGATAGCTTTCAGGGTTGGCACCACTCAGGCACACAAGTGTCTGTGCTCAAAGCACTGGCATGGAGAGCATCATGCTTGGCTGGTGTCACTTCCCCAGCCTCACAACCAGTTTCCCACCTGCGCGTGTCCAGGAAACGTGACAATGTCCTGCCAGGCTGTCCTTCCCTTTTAAAGGGCTATTTGTAGACCAGATCATTTCACAGCCTGGGCTACAACAGACTGCAGGAGGAGCTGTGGCTAAGCAAGTGAGGGGGCACTGCGCTGCAGTGCAAGGGGGAGACCCAGGCTGGCCCTGGAGCTGGATTCATTGCTGAAGCCAGGGGCAAGCTCTGCCTACTGATCTGCAAGCATGTTGCAGTCCTGTTGCTACACTGCTCATTCCCACTCCCTTGAGCAACTATTTCCTCTCTGTGCACTGGTGGATTTTGCATAGCTGAGTATCATGGAATGTGTTTGCATGGAGGTTTTGTAAGCATTGGGGCTCTGCTGCTGTGGGAACACTCCTGAGTTACTGCTCTGGTTCAGTGATGAAACCACTCTCCCAGCTTGTTGCTCTCACTGCACCATAGCTTGGTGGCAGAGCTCATGGCCTGGTTTCCTTTGGTGGTTTCCTTTCCTCTGGCCCCTGTGGATGCCCAATCCCTGAGACTCGACCACCCCATGTCAAAAGCAAGCCCTGAGGCCTACTTGAGGGAATTGGCATGTCATTCCTCAACACCATCTGTCAGCCAGGGCTTGTGCTGCTGGTGTGTCATACACATGTGTACAAGTGTGCTTGTGCTTCCTCACCCCACAGCTGGGACTCGGTTTGAAGGTCACCTCGGGCTTCCAAAATGGTTGCATCTTCTTCTGGCATGCAGGCAGTAGAGTACAGCAGGGTGGTGACAGTGTGCCTTTAAGATAGACCAGTGAGCTGGCTGAGGCTCTGTGGCACACATGCTGGTTGGCCGAGCAGCTGGCAGGTGGGCCGAGGGTGGGGACAGCCATTCAGAAATTTCTGAGCAGCACTTTCTCCCTTAAAGGGGACAGAGCAGTGGTGGCAGGGAGAGCTAGGGCCAGCTGGGTGCCTACCTCCCAACCACTGCAGGTGCCTCAGATCTCAGCAGAGCAGTGCTGAGCCCTTGCAGCATTTTCAGAGCCAAATGTTCACCCACTCCAAGGATAGGACTGGTTCCTGCAGGGGTGGCTCCCACTGGAGAGCTCTCAAGAGCCCGTTCGTGGAGATTTGTGACCCCAAGGTCACATTGGCTTAGGTGGGCCAGCCCAGAGACCTCTGACATCATTGTGCAGCATAAGCAGGGTATGTTTGGCTGCCACTAAGTCTGAGTGTTTAAGCACACCAGAGACAACTTGGGACTATCGAAAGATGCAGGGAAACAGGATGTCTGGTGGGGTCATGCTAGGCACAACTGGCTGGAGATCAAGATACAGGACAAAAAAAAGTCCATCAACCAATTGTCTTTTAAGACATGAGACTTCACAATACCTCACAGTGACTCTGGCTTGGAGTGGTGCAGTTGTGTCCTGGTCACATTTTCAAACCTTCCCTCTGCTCCTTAAGGCTGGAAATAGGCTTTATTCTAAAAGACATGAGGCACACACAAGGACTGAGCAACCACAAACTACAAGACACAGCAGTGCTGTAATTGCCATGCCGTGCCTGTGCAGCAGCAAGGCTCCCTCCTTGTGCCTAGGGAGATGCTGCAGGAAAGCAGCCCACAACCTGCCCATGCTTCCAGCCCATGCTCCAGTGCAAGGCAGGAACCTTTCTGCTGGGTGTTAGGGAGAGTGGCTGTGGGTGTTGTGAGGCTGTCAGGAAATCCATAAAGCCTGCTGCAGTTGATTGCTATTAAATAGAGCCTCCAGGCTCTCCTTTACAGGGAGGGAGCCTGAGCTCTGCTGCAGGGACTTGCTACAGGTCTCCGTCGTTCCTCTACCCTGCCAACACAGCCATGAAAGCATTTAGTTGGCCATAATTTCAATTGCAGAAAGCAACCAGTGATGTTTATTGAAGACCATTGCACCATTGCTGCCACAAGCCAGGATATGGGAACTGCATAGTGGCACTGGGCAACATATCAGGGATCATTAATGAATGAAAATGGTTTTGCCCTGGAGGAAAATAATTTCTTTAGCAACTGCCCTGAGAGCACTGAGATCTATTGGTCCCTTGGTATGTCTAGTTATTATTATCCCAGCTGCACATTTCCCAGCATGAATTGCTGCCGGTGGCAGGGAGGAACAATGTCAGCATGAGATGTTCATTATCCTGCCCCTTCCCACTCATCTGTGACTGCGCAAATCCTCCAATGCTCGCAGGATCCACCAGCCCCATTTGCCCACTAGCTGTGCAGCTGGCTCTGCAGAGCACCTGTTCCAAGTTTCATTTGACAAACCCCGGACACAGAAAATTGCAAATCCCTGCTGGACGGGGTCTGTGGGAGTGCTAAGGGACCGACTGACAGACTGAGCCGAGTTCGGTTGGTTCCTCCCTTTGTTACTCATCTCCCCATCCCCCATTCTCAGCTGGCTGGCTGCAGACCCTGCTGCCTCCCCTGCGCTTTGGACATTGAGTAGATTTTTGCAGATGATTTCAGTCAAGAAAGGTATCTCCCATAGAAAACCATCCCTCACCTCCTCCCCTAGCATTACAAAGGTGACACCTTCCCCATCTGCAGCCGGGCTCAGAGCTAACCTGCAGCTTTGATTCTCCAAGTAAGTAAGACTTGGCTCCTGCTTGGGCTAAAGGCAGGGAGCAGTTTGACAGTGCTCATGTAACCATCATCTATGCAAGGAGCTGGCTGCCTTCAGCCTGCCCCATCTTCTACTCCTGCAAAGGCTGTAGGTACCACAAACCTCCAGCTCCTGGTCACACTTGCCACAGGACTTCATGTGAGAGGAAAGAAGCGACAACAGAGGCTGAAATGCCGGCAACACCGGATAAAACCTAGCTCTGTGCTCCCTTCATGCTGTGTAAATAGCACCATCTCCAGGGATTTCTTGACAACTTCCCTGAAATTAGCACCTGTAAAATGAGCAGCTGCCAATCTGAATTTAAATAAGGCAGGCAGCCTTCAGGTAGGAAAAGGGCAGAGGATGAGAGAGTTTCCTTGAGTTGCTTCCCTCCATGAAGGCACCTGCCAGGAAATCAGCTTCCAAATCCTTTAGCCCTGGTCAATGCCCACAGCTGCCTGGAGGCACTGGGCACAGCACCTACCCTGCCAGACCCAGGTCTGGCTCCCCAGTGCAGGTGCTTGTGCCATTTGGGTTCCAGCAGTGCTACTCCCAGTAGCTAACATGCACTAGTCACTGAAACAAGCTGGAGAAATGCAGTATGCAGATGCCCCTGGCCAGCTGGCCCTGGCCTCCTCTTGAGCGTGGTAACGTGTCCTAAGCACTGCACAACATTAGGGAGCATTGCAAGCAGGCAGCAGCAAATAGGGATTTTTATTTTTTTTTTTCCTTTTAACTAGGGCTAGCAGGTGGCAGATGCAGTTTACTACAAGTGAATAGAAATTGAACAACTCTCATGGCAGCTAAAATAGGATATAGGTTTTCAGGAGGGTAGCTGCAAGAGAGTAGGGAAGGGCTCAGGCAGAGCTGCAGTGGCTGAGGCTCAAGGCCCCTCCTTTTGCAGTTGGCAATAAGGCACTAACAGATAAGAGAGCTGGGGAATGCAGCAGAAGGGTTTAGATAGTGGAGCTAACCCTGAGTTTATAAGATGGCAAGTGGAGTGGGGTGGAGGTAGAGGTGCTGGCACTCCAGGACGAGTGGTGAGGGTGTTTTCCATGTGAGGATGTACATTGCGTGCATAGTTGTCCCATCTGCAGGGCTGCCAGAGACCAAGCAGGAGAAGGCCAGAGACCTTCCTTGTGGAGGATGCACTCTAGTCTGCCACAGGGGAAAAAAATGAATTGCTTTTCTTAGTTGTTCACTCTTCTCCTTATTAAAGCATTTTTCCTTAAAAGGTCTTGTCCTTTGCTTTTGCACTTCCCCCTAAGTGAATGCCCATGTTCCATCCTAGGGTGAGAACTGCAATGGGAGGAAGGTTTGCAGCTGGACTGGAGCAGTAAATAGATTGTGTAACAGGTTCTAGGAGCATCTCATTGATGAAGTGAATCAGAGGTGCTGCAGGGTGGGTGACAGTGGTTAGCCAAGATGGATTTCATGTTCCTTTGCTCTCATGCAGGAGACACTGACCATCTGCCTGTTTCTGCAAGGCTTATTGTTCTGCCTCGGTGCAGCAATCCTCTTCCTCAGCTTTGTTCCCACCTCTGCCCTCACTGCTGCAAGATGTTGTCTCTTCATGGGTAACATCCCCCAGCCTCCTGGTTTGCCCTGTCTGTGAGGAGGTACAGCATCTCCCTGGAGCACAGGGCTTGTCAGCCCAGCATCCTCCAGCAGGGCCACCAGCATGGTGTGCTCTGGGAGATTGCATAAAGAGCAGTAGAGCTAAATTTCTTAAAGCCTGACATGTAAAGTTCTCTGCTAATGCTAACACTGCATGAAAAGACAGTTTTTCATTTATTAAAATTACTCTAAACAAGCTTGTTTTGCATGCAGGCATCCAATCCTTCCTTGCCTTAGTGAGCTCCTGGTGTGTACAGTGTCCTGTGGACACTGAGCTCTGCAGGGTAGAAGCACTTTCTTACATGAGCCATTGGCTTCTTGCTGCATCTCTGGGTCTTTGAGTCAGTGCCACAGTGCACCTGGGTCTCATAACTGAGTCAGCAAGAACCCCTGGGAGCAGCAGGGTGAGACTTACCTGTGGAGCTGTTTCTGATGGCTCAGCAGCAGTGCAGTGCTTGGCTGTTGGAGGCCAGCATGGTGAGGACAGGCCTTATCCAGGAACATTATGACTGTCCTAAGACCTGCTTGGCCAGGAGCATTATGACTGTCCTAAGCTTGCAGCTGGGGAAATTTCATTGTATGTATCTGAGCCACAACGCCACTCCATGGCATTGAGCATGGAGAAGCATATCCTGTGACAGAGGTAACTGAGCAGCCCAGAGGCAATGAAACACAGGCAGTGCTGGAGAGGACAAGCTCTGCACTGTATGGTGGGGATCACGGAGCTTGGGGACAATGCAGATCCCTATTGCAGGGTGTCTTCTATTCCCTCCCCTTCAGCAAGAAGCAACCATTTTGCTTGGCCACTTGGGAGCAAACACTGCAGAAGCACCTCTGTCTGTGCTGGTCGAGTGCAGAAGTAGTTTTATATTGCAGTTTAAAGAACTAAAGAAACAAGGAGTGGGCAGGGACATTTTCCTGGCTGGCTGTCATGCTCTTCCTCCTCCCACTGCCCTGTTTGTTGCACTAGCTGCATGAGCCTAGTAGGAACCCATAGATTTGCAGCCTGAACTGGGGTGTTGAACCACCAGGTCTTGTGGTTCAACTTTCAGCCTCCTCCCACTTCCATCTCATTACTTGTATCTTGCAGGAGCCCTACTGCACCCCTTTGACTGCTCTTCTAAATATATATGTTCCATTTGTTCAAACAATTCTTCACCCACTCCAGTATTTATTACAACCCTTAAGCATTAGGAGGCCAGGTTCAGGTTCTAACTGGTCAGATGTGGCTTTTGTAATGGTTTTTCTTTCTAAACTTCAGTTTGTCTAGGTGACTCTCTTCTGAACTTCCAGTCCAGCACTTTTGTGCAAGAGATAAGGAGCTGTTGAGCAGCACTAGGAGCAGCACCCTTGTCCTGCTACACCAGCCAGTGTTTCTGATCTGCTTTTACCATCACCTGATAGCAATATGTGGAAGATGCAGCAAAGGCCCTTGTGGTTTCTACACCCCCAATGCACCCATGGCTCACTGGGAAATGGTTGCATCCCCAGGCTGCCGTGCTGGAGCATGCAGCAACATTTCCAGCAAAGCAGGCTGCTTCTAGGCTAGTGACCATGGTTCAGGTGTGGGAAAATTATTTCATACTCCAGTGTGGACCACAGCTGATGCGAAGTAATCCCTGTTGGTGTCAACCACAAAGCTGGCTGGGCTGCCCGTTACTGTGCTGGGGTTACAGGAATTGAGCTGCACAAGAGTAGCCTGGTGTGTCTCGGTATGGGGATGGGGTGAGAGCAGCTGCAAGTGATGCTTGAGGGTGCTGAGGAGATTTCTGTTCCGTTGGAGTGCTACCTGCACAGACTGCCGATGTGCAGCGGGGACATCGAGGACACTTTCCCGGGGCCTGCGGCTCGCAGCAGGCTTTAGACCCGCTCGCTACCCGAGAGCTACCCCATCCGGTGTGGGTAAGCGCGGCCGCGCCGCACGGCGAGCAGCGCTCCCTCCGCCCCCGCGCTCATCGTTGAGGCAAGGCGGAGCGCGGAGGCTCCGCCGGCGCGGATTGGCCGCCGATGGGAGGAGGTGGGGGATGCTTCGCGCCGCCGCAGGTGCCGCGCTCCGCGCTCCCGAGCCCCGCCGGATCGGCTTGAGCTAAACTGGACCGGGCTAAACCTAGCCGGGCCGGGCCGGGCTATCCTATCCTATGCAACGGAGCGGGGCGGACCCGCTGCCCCGCGCTCCGTGCCGGGAGCGGCCCCGGGACTGAGCAGCGGTACGGGCGATGCCGGCGATGCTGCGGCGCGCCCCCGCGTCGATCACCGCTCTGTAACCCGCACTACCCCCTCCTCCTCCTTCCTTTCCCCCTCCCGCCCGCGGGGCCGGGGGCGCCGAGCGGGCGAGGAGGCAGCAGGCGCGTTTTGCGCGGGGCGGGGGCCGCTGCAGCCCCTCGAGCATCCCTCCCTCCGCGTCACCTCCCTCCCTCCCGCTCTCCCTCCCTCCCTGCCGGCTCTATGGTGTGAAGGCAGCGATGCACAAGCACCACCACTGCTGCAAGTGCCCCGAGTGCTACGAGGTGACGCGGATGGCGGCCCTGCGGCGCATGGAGCCACCCTCCTACGGCGAGTGGCAGCACGAGCAGTACGGCTATGGCGGGTACGGCTCGCAGACTCTGCCTGCGCCCGGGGGGACTGCGCCCGCCGCCCGCGGCAAGGCCAAGCTGGGGCCCCCCGCCCGCGACCCCGCCGCGCTGAAGCCACCGCCACCGCCGGGAAAGAGCACACCCAAGGTGAACGGGAGCGGCCCGGACTGGTGGCCCGAGTGCACATGTTCGAGCCGCGACTGGTACGAGCAGGTACGGGCCGGCCCCGGACAGCGGCTCCCCGGTGCGGGACAGGATGGGACGGGGTGGGAGGCAGTGTTGCGGCAGGGTGCAGCGTCACCCCTGGGGCGTTGCGGGCGGCCGGGGTGGAGGCTGGCATCGCTGGAGTTAGCCGCCGTGTTGGCATCGCCGTTGCTCGGGCTGGCCGCCGTGGTTCTGCCTGGCACAGGAGCTCTGCATCGGAGCAGCCTCGCCGTGGCGAAGCTGGGCCAGCTGGGTCTCGGTCGGCACAAGACGTGTGTTGGACTTGATGTTTTTTTCGGACACCCCATCTGAGGTCCTCGCTGCTTGCGATGCCATTGCCTGAAGCCCTGGCAGTGACGAGGGCATCCCATTGTACTGTGTTTAGCAGGCATATGGGTTCACGGTGCATCTTGCCAGCGCTCCAAAACTAGCACCCACTCTCCATTGAGTTGGGTTTTGCTCGCTCCTCTGCTATGTCCCTGCTCCCCAAGATTATTACGTAATCTTGCTCTGGTTGCTGTTGTGCTATATGCATTTTGCCCCATTTCACTGCCTCCATTTCTTCCTACACACATTCATTTTATTAGTGTTCTCCTCCAGGACCCATTCTCAGGCAGTCTCTCTGAATGGAGAGACCAGTTTTGTGTTGAACCCACAAGCCAGCTTAGAAAATGGTTGGATCTGTTTGCAAAGCATTAAAATGGAGGCTAGATCCTGCTCGAAAAACAATTTACCCTGCTTTAGAGAAAGGCATTTGAGTTTGCTTCTTCTGCCTCTTTCATTCATTACCTTCAAGGCTCGCAAAATTTCTTATTGATCCTTCTAATTATTATTTCAAGACACTGTAGTAGGCAGACACATGGGAATCAATGGGAATTCTCTCCTCCTTTCCCTTGGAAAACACAACCCTCTTCTTCCTTTCCCCTGTTTGTGGTTTGTTTGTATTTTTTTTATTACTGTCTTAGTCTATAGCTCTGCTTGTAATAATTTGATTCAAAGCTAATATGCTCAGGTGGTGTTTACAAGAAGCACCCAAAATCCCAGCCACCTTCCTATCAGCCAGGTCTTGCTTTCTGTCTCTTTCTCAGCCACTCTCTGCATCAAAATTAGGCTCTGCTGTCTCTTGTCTGCTGATTTCTGGCAAGCATTCATCCATCTTTTCCTTCACTACCTCTTTCCTTCTCCCCTTCCCAAGCAGCAAGCTCACGGAGCTGGGTAGGAGCAAGGAGATGAAGCATTTCTGCACCCTCCCTTTTCCACTCCTGCTTGTGTGGAACGTCTAGCCCAAGGTTCCTAGTAAGGTGATTGCAAGCAGGCTGGGAAGGAAGCAATGCATTGCTCCTGTGGCAGGTTGGGCAGGGGAGCCTTTCATGTTTTTGCAGTGGTGGAAGAGAAATCATTTCTTTTTGTGGTGCTGCCATGGAGCCCAGAGGCTTGGGCTGTTCTGGAAGTCTATGTTGGGAATTTCTGCTTGGCCTTAGCCTTTCTGGAGATGACAAAATAATAATAAAAAAAATAAATTAAAGGCTCCTCAAGGCATTGCAAGTAACAGAGGATGCCAATGTGTGAGGCTATGTGAACATAGCAGGGTCTGCATGTAGAATATGACGTGTGGTATGTGCACTGCCTGTATCAGAGCAGGCAGGATTGCTCTCTTGTGTGTAGCAAATGTGTGCAGTGAGTAGAGCTCTGGAGCAAATACCTCAGCAATGCTCTCCTTCTGATCCAAAGGTGCAAAGTGCCTGAGCTGTGAGGAGTTCATGTTCTTCCCAGTCCAGTGGTGGTCAGAGGGACAAAAGGTAGTAAAATGGAAACAGCTGGGGATGGCTTGTGCCCAGGCAGGCAGGTTTGCCTCTAGGTGGCCAGATGTTGGGCTCTGAGTAGGTTTGGCCAGCTGCTGTGAATGTGAAGCTGCTCTCCTTTGCAGGAGCTGAGGAGGAAGTCTCCATGTCCTCAAGAGCCTTGGCTAGAGGCAAGGCTGCCATTTTGGGGGGCTGCCCCTTTAAATGAGCTCCCTGTTCCTGGAAGCACTTCCAGCAGCAGAGATGGGAAGGAGTGTGCAGGCCAGAAGGCTCCCACAGGCAAGCAGAGGTCTGTTCATCTCCTGGAGAGCTTCATTACCCTTCATTAAAGCCTATTTTCTCCCCTCACTTCTTCACACGAGCAGAGGAGAGTGCACACCACCTGCACCCTGGTGCAGCCATTTGTGCAGATGCTCTGGCATTGGAAATGCACTCACAGTTGCATGTAGTGGTGTATGTTCTCTGCCATCATGTGTAATCACAGACCCTATGTGCAGCTCTGTGGCATGCAAGATGTGCTCACACGTGCTTTCCAACACACAGCATGGTCCTGACGTTAACCCACACCTCCTCCCACCTCCAGTGCCCTGTTAGTTCTCTCCTCCTGCCTCTCTCCTTCTCTATAAAACAAATTGGCTTGTTCAGGCAATGCCAGTAACTGGGACCCTCTAATCCTGACTAGAGGAAAGAAATCTCTGAGCTCTGGGGTTTTGATTTCTTTTGGCCTTGCTTTTCTTCCCTCTGAGATGTCTTCCATTTCTTCTCTCTTATGTATCAGTGTTTCCATTTTCATTAATCCCAAATCCCTCCACTTGCTGTCATTGCTGTCCTTCCTTGTTCCCACTGGGATCCCTGCAGCTGGTCCTGTGCACTTCTCATATCCCCTTGCTTGCTGATGGGGTCTGCAGACTGGGGTGAGAGGAGGACTCCTGGTTTTGGGGAAGGAATGGCAATGCAATTCAGGGAAGCATCCCTGATGCACAGTACTAGAGGAGCAGAGTGCTCAAATCCCTCCTCTCCTCAGCACAGTGACGCCCACGGGCTCTCAAGAGAGGAGTGCTGAGCCACCTGCCTGTGCCTGAGCCCCTTCTCTGGCACTGCTCCCTGCACTGAGAGCCTGGCAACAGCCAGCACTTCTCCCTCCCACGGGTAAGGTAAGGTCCAGCTCCGTGGCTTCGTTCACCCCAAGGTCTGTGGTGCCAGGCATGATAGTCAGAGCAGGTCATCCCATAAGGCTCCTATGGGTGTCACCAGTGTTTTCATGTGCATTTACAGTGCCTGGGGTATGTGTACCTCCTCTTGTGGCTGGGGAAGGGGCCCTGGGCAGTGCAGTTCCCCAGCAAGTGGTTGGGAAGTGCCCTCTGCCCCCAGGGCTGCCCCACATTTGCTGGCTCTGCTCATCCAGGAATGCGATGTCTTGCTGTATCCCCTTCCTGTGGCCCCTTTCTCCTTCTTGGAAGGTCAGGAGGATGCAGAGGAAGGTTAGAGCAGCATCTCAATGAGTCCCTGACCACCTGCAAGTGCCTGGAACGTGCCAGACTTGTGTAGTTCTCGCTGGCAGAGGATTTCATGGCCAAGCAGGTGGAGGAGAAGGACATGTTCTTCCTGCCTGTCTTCAGCAGTGAGCGTTTCACCAAAGGTGCTTTTTCACATACAAGCATTGTTATAGTTCCTCCCATGCACTGGGGCATTACCTGGAGTAGGTGGACAGAAGGTGGCACATCTTGGCAGAAGCAAAAGCCTTTGCCAAGCCTTTGAATGCTGCTGGATTTGGGACTCTTGGCTCTTGGAGCATGGGTGGCATGGGGGAGGCAAGAGCCTTGGGGAGGCCATGGTAGTCTGAGCTGGGTTTCTAAGGGATGAGCAGGCCTGGAAGGAGGGAGGAAGAGTGCTGAGGGGGCAGATGGGAAGCCAAATGCGAGTCGCTTCGTAGGAAATGGCTGAAGCCCCAGATGTTCCCTGGGGAGGTGCGAGGGAGAGTGAGAGGAACAGGGTGCTGGGGACATGGAGGTAGTGGAGGTGGTGAGGTTGGCAGGGTGATGTTGCCATGGCTACTCCTGTGCTATTCATAGGAGAAATTAGCTAAATCTTTGTACTGAAAGGTGGAGGAGAGAGGAGGAAGACGTTCTTCACATTTGGAACGAAGGAGAGAAGCCAAAACAGGAAGGGAGTGAAGTTTTTCTGCTTTGGTCTGTCCCTGTGCTGTGGAGGGGCATTTGTAGGAAGCACCGCTGTCTGACCTGCCCAACACTGCCAGGGTGTTGAGAGGATGAGGTCAGAGAGGAGATGCCCCATGGGGAAGACACAACTCTCCCCAGAGCATCCATGCAGAGCCCCACGTGGCAGGACGAGCTCTGCATTGTGCCAGAAGCACAGGAGGCATTCTTTTAATTAAAGACAGCCAATCTGTGAAAGGTATTTTTGGCAACCTAAATGTAGATACAACTGTAGTGAAACTTACCCTTTGCATCTGGCTCCATCACTGAATACAGTGCTTGTCTGTTTCTTACCCTGTCCTCCTGCTCTGCAGTCGCTGGTGGCACCCCTGCCCTCCCTCCACCTCCAGCATCTCTTCCAGCGTGTCCTCCTGCCAGCCGGAGGAGTCCCGTGAGGATCTTCCCTCTCCACTATTCCTCATAGCACTCCCCTCCCTCATTGTGAGAGTTTAATTCCCATCCCACAAACCTGTTTGTCACCTCCGCACTCATGATGTATAAATCTGCATGTCTGTTCCTAATATATCTTCCTCCATCTGATTTCACCTCTCAGCTTGCTTCTTGGGCATCACTGTCTGGTGATTCTGCTGTCATCACCCAGTTGAGTTGCTGTAGCTAGGCTCTGAGCTGCTCTCCTTCCCCCAAACTCAGCCTCACGCCTTCCCTCGACCCATTGCCACATGGACCTGGGAGGCAGCTGATATTTCTGATGGCCTTGACCTTCCTTTCCTGCTGCCCAGTTAATGCTTTAGAAAGGCATTCCCTCTCCCTGTGCATCTCCTGGGGAAACTTAAGCCTTAATACCCAGAGGCAGGGTGATTCAGTTCTCCTTGTCCACCCCGAGTAGGCCCTTGAACAGGGCCTGTGCATTTGTGTTTGCTGACCCTTCCAACACATCCCATTAATACAGTAAGGGATAATGCTGGAATTAGAGAAGGGAGTTGCAGGACTGAGCTTAGCTTCTCTCTGGTCAGATTACCAACCACTGCTTGCCAGCCAGCCCAGATGTGCAGACCACAGCCCTGGAGCTGCACCCCACTGCTGATTTAAGGAAGCTGAAGTGCTGGAGGGATCCTGGAAGCAGCACAGGGAGAGGTGCTGGAGCTGGTGTCCAAACTGGCCATAGTAAAGACATAGCTGCTGCTGTAAAGGCAGAGTCTGAAGCCACATAGGTGGGAGAAACCACATCAGCACAATATGTGGAAGAGGAAAGTACCTGCCAGAAATGGGAGGATGTGGCTCTGCCATGTTGCCAGAGGAGGAATGCACATCGGTGAGGCAGCCAGGGCCAAGCACTGGCAGGTTTCAGCAAGGATGTAGACAATGTGGAGGAGAAGGCTCCTTGTGAAGAACCTGGGGGTGGCAGGAAGACCTTCAGGAACACCATGGCAGCATCTGCCCTTGCCCCTGCTAAAGGAATGCTCCCTGCACTCCTGTGGCTGCACATTCCCCATGGTTCTTCTCCCATGCTGCTGGGTGTTACTTGACTGGTGCCTGCCTAGGCCTCGTCCTGACCAGTACCAGGTATTTGTCTGGGATCTTTTGGCTGTCCTCAGGGTGTGCTTGAAGGAGGAGAGGAGGGTCCCACAGGGGGTTGCATGAGAGGGAAACCCAGGGGACAGTCACACCAGAGGTGTGGTACTCTGCTTGAAGAGGTAGATGGGAGATGGAAGGGAAGCAAAAACTATCTCCAGAGCTGCCTGGTTCATGAAAGCCCCTCCTTGTGTCATATGCTGTGATGGGAGGAGAGGAGCTTCTGCTTCTTCCTTAGCTGCACATGCTCATTTAGAGAGAAGTCATTAAGACTAATCAGACCATAATCAGCCATGACTGTGGCTGTGTGCTGGGCACCCATGGCACACAGCCCTTTGCAGGATGCTCTCCAAGGAGACTGGTCTCTGGATCCCAGGTCTGTGCTGAGGCATGAAGAGGTTGGTGTGATTGAGGTGTGGGGTCTCTGCATGCCATCCCAAACCCTGTGCACTGGCAGAAGGGATGGTGCATCTCTGGCTTAGCATCAAGGCTGTGACTTGGGAATGGGTGTAACCCTCCCTGTAGTGTTGTGCCAGCAATGTTGTGAGTGCAATAGGCTGTGCTAATACTCAAAGCTGGTTTTGACACATCCAGAAATGGGATGATACAGGGGATCCCTCAAGGGCTCTCACTGCAAATCCAACAATGTACTGTGAACATATATCTGGAACTTGGAGATACAAACTTTTAATACAGTGTTTAACAACTCCAGAATACCTGGATTTGAAATGAAGTTCACAGTTGAGTCTGCAGAAGCTCACTTGGATGAGGCTTAGTGAAGGACTCCTCAGAGGATGTATTTTTGGGGACATGTGATGCTTCAGAGCACCCTTGACCAGGCCCTAAACACCTTCTTGTCACATTTGTGTTAACTGGAATTTAATTTGAGGTTCTGTTAATGTGTCTTGGTTTGCTTTTGTCCCAGAGAAATACATTTCTAAACACTTAGTAACTAGATTTGCACTAGAACTTACTGGAGAGAAGAAAACAGGGACCAAAGAAATCTTTATTTTAACACTGGCCCATATCCACTCTTTCTTTTCCCCTGTACATATGTATTTTTCTGAGAGGGGAGAAAAAAGCATGTTAGTCTTTCAGATGATAATAACTCTTCCTGTGAAAAAAAGGAATTGAATCAATTTTATTTGGTACCACCAGGTCAGAGGGAAGCACCTCTGCAAATTGGGTCACTTATTTTAGTGGGCTGAGCCTGGAACAGGCTGTCTAACTTTCAAGTATGAACGTGCTGGCCTTAATGGTTTCTAAATGGAAACTTAGACTCCACAGAGCTTCTGTTTGGGGAAGCTTTCTTCCTTCCTCACTGCGTGAAGGCTTTTTTAAGTCCCTATTTAAGCTTACCCTTTAAAAAAAAAAGGCACCAAAACAAAGATTAAACCTTCAGTAGCTACTTGTGTTCACATTACACTTTAGGCACTTCAGTGGCTTTGCCAAGAAATGCTTGTGGCATAGTTTTGGTATCAAGATGTAGGAAAAGCTCTACATCTCATGGCCCAACTGGGAGCCAGACTTCAAGTCCAGGAAGGGATGTGACAAAAGTCATTTCTTAACAGGACGTCTATTGAGGTGGCTTCCTTGGACACGGGCAGATGAAAGTTGAAGGGGTCTGTAGGCATGCAGACAACAGAGAGTGGGGCTCAGAGCAGCCTGGAGGGAGGTGCTCCACATGTGTGCCTTCTGGGAAGAGCAGAGCCAGGGCTTGTCTCCTCCCTTGCTTTGGGCACAGAGAGCCTCAGGAGTAGGTGTGTGTGCTGCCTTAACCTCAGGCATGCCCACAGCTCGCAGTGGAGGAACTGTGTCATCTCAGGTGTATTGCGAGGTGATGTTTTTGGCAGCTAGGTGTTGGGCTCTGAGTTGCTGCAGGAAGCAGGCCCAGCACTGGGAAAAGCAGTGAAGGGCAGGGCAGTGTGGTGTGAAGCAGCTGAGGGTGTTGGTGCCTCTCAGGGTGAGTGTGGTGAGCTCGGGCTCACCGTGTGTGCTGTGCCAGCAGGACCTGGGCTTGCTCCTGTGAAATCCATTCAGTAGCTCAGTGTGAACTCACTCCCTGCAGCAGCAGGTGCCTGTTGGTGCCCAGGCATCCCACAGCTGACCCCTCTGCCACAGCAGCAGTGCAGTGCTCCTCAGCCTCCCTGAGCTGCTATGTGCGTGTTCAAAGGTAGTGTCTGACACTCTGGGGTCCTGCCACAGAGCAGCTGCTTTCAGAGCTGTAAATGCACAGCTTCCTCCATGGTTTAACACCCTTCAGATAAAACAAATCAAAGCGAATGGTGCTGGCCTACAAGCAGCCCAGTGTGTCCACCCTGTTTAGATGCTTCTGTTGGGCATCTCCCCACTTGGCCTCTGCCCCTAAGAGCTTTTAAAAGGATGTAAAGCCTGTATTTCACTTATCTCCAGAGTAATTTCCTTTTGAGTGTTACTGCTATGCCTCAGATGGTATGAAGCAAAGGATATTAAAAGGCAGATTGACTTTTCACTCTGATCCAATCTAGGAAATTTGCAGAAATAAAGTAGTTAAGGTAGTACTTTGCTTCTCATGCACTAGCCCAGCATCTCAAATAGACATCCTGACCTGCACATTCCTCAGTGAATGACACATGAGGCACACTGGCTTCCTACAGTGACCAGCTCTGTGTATTAGGCCTGGTATTTGTCAGCTCTGGAGGTTCCTCTGAATCCTGTTGCTGGTTAACATGGAAATGGGTTTATATGTGGGCACAATCTTGTTGCCATTGGCCTGGGATGTGTGCAGCACATTTATTTTGTCTGGAGGAGGTACATAATTCCTGACGTCTGTGGGCTGGACCCCATGCTGACTCTATGGAGGATGTGAATCTATTGCAAAGCTTCAGAATTTCAGCTCTGGTGAGAATATCCTGAACTTTAATTTCAGAGACTCCTCAGTCAGCTCCTGTGTGCCAGCCCTGAGAGCAGTCCTTCAGGAAATGCCACAGAGCAAAGCTCAGCCCTCAGAAGCAAGCTAATGAACCTTATCTGTATGCATTTAATTGCAGCTATTCTTTTGGCTAGAAGTTTTGGAAAGCCATTTTGTTTTGCAGTTCCTACCTTTGCTGCAGCAGATGACAGCAATAGAAATGGGGTAAGGGTGTTACCTATAGACCTTTGGGGCTTGGCCACTGCCAGGTAACTGTATTAGTGCCCCATGGCTGCTGAGGCCAGTCACCCTTTGGAAACAAAGCCCAAACAGCAGTGGTCCCTCTCAGATGACTGCCCAGAGGTGATATCTGAAAGTGTTTCTGAAAGGCCAAATCCTGCATCCAACATGTGTCCAAGCTCTGCCAGATGTCTTGCTGCTCCCTGCACATGCTCCAGCCTAGGGGAGGACTATGAGCTATCAGAGAGGAGATGTCCCTCCTGTTCTGCATGTAGACATGCAACCTTCTCCTGGCTTTAGCTATGGAGGCAGCTGCCCCCAGACAGGCTCTAGGCTCTCCTCAGGCCTCTGTAGGAAGATATCCCTTTGCTGGAGGCTGTGTTGGGGCATGTTGATGCTCCTTCCATTAGGACCTTGGCTGTGACTGCCAGCAGGACAACTGTATAGTGTTTGAGTGCTGGTGTCTTGACATAGGTGAATTTGAGGCTCTGGTTCTCTCAGGCCCTGTGAGACCAGAGAGTTCTTGAATCCTGACTTTCAAACCTCATCCCTCTTCACTGCTGTTCCCTTTGACTCTTGTTGCTGCACAAATTTTCCCAACAGCTGTACTCTGCCTCTCTGGCTTTGTGCCTAGATCAATCTCTCTGCATCTGTGCACTGACCAGCTTCCTTCTACAAGGTTCTCCTTGAGTCCCACTTTCCCCACAGGATCCTTGAGCACAAGGATCTGTGCAGCACCTTGCACCTCTGCCTGGTGGAGGGTGTTTGAGGCATCTCCAGCTCTGCTGGGCTTTGGTGGTGGTGCTGCCATGGGGTGAGCACCACAGGGCTTGGGTTTCTTCTCTTTCCATTTGTAAACCCCCACAATCACAAACAGGAGTTGGTAAATAATGATGATAGTCTGATGAAGTGGTTTGGATGGAAGAGATCTGACAGTCCCCATTGAATGTGACCTGAATGCACAGCCCTGTTCCCTCTCCTCCCTGCATGCAGCAACCCCCTGCTCTTTAGGGCATAAATTACTTGCTGTTCCCTATGGAATTGAGGGCATGGTTAAATCACCAGTGTGTTCCTGCTGCCCAGAAAAAAATGATGATATTTTCTCTCCTCAGCTGGCTAGCAGAGGGTTCAGTACATGTGCCTGCCTGATGGAGGGAGAGAAAGGCTTTGCATTTTCAGGTACTTTGCTTATTTCTGAGTCTAGGGTCTTGTGTGACTCTGCAGTAGAACAGGCACAGTTGGAGTATTTGCAAGTGGAAATGAGAGCTAATGTCCAAACACCTTTCTTATAGTAGCTGGAATAGCTGGCCATGGGAGGCAAGGGGGAATTTCCTGGTCTGAATTCCTCCTGACCATGTGTGACTTTGGTTTAAGCAGCCACTCACATTCAGCATCTCCTGGGTCTCATCTGGAGCCTGAGTGGGAAATTGTGCTCCCAGCAGTATTTTGAGATGTAAAAATCACTAGTGTGGAATGGCTGTGAAGGATGCTCAGTGCACAGTGAGCAGGCTAGACAAAATATGTCCTTAGGGCTCACCACTGTGTGAGCAAGACAATGTGATGTGTGATTTGTGGGCTATTAGTAATTCAATAAAGAGACTGCAGTGGGGCTTGGTTGAGAACTGAAGATGGACCTGCAAAAGCCTCTGTAATATTAACACACAGAGCAGTTCTCCCTGGGAGGGATCCAAAGCATCATTTGTGGATTTGAATTCATGTCATAAATCATGGGACATGTGATGGGATACGTTCACTTAGGCTGCCTCTTCTGCATCCTTCCTGGAAAAAAACTAATCTAATAAGAGCTGGCTTCTGGCACACTAAGGTTTGTTAATTGCTGTCAGTAGAAGTGCTTCTTTCTTGCCTTGAAATGTGGAATCCCTTCCTAGAATTGTACTGTGGAGTAATAAAAGCCTGTGCCAGGTTTAATATATGCTATCTCAGAAATTATCTGGATTAAATACAAGGACTATGCACTGCCAGAGAGTGGTTATTCCCAGCTTAACTTTGCTTCTGGGCCGTGGAGATCCCAAGACATTGGACCTGAAAATTGTGATTCTCTTAGGTGTGTGGGCAGGGTTTGGCAGGAGTGCTTGGAAGTGGTCGTATTCGCCTGAGCTAGAGAATTAATTGCCATTAAAACTGTGGTTTTGTAACCAATAGTTACAGCTGCAGGAAAGATCAGAAAGCATGGGAATAAATCAAATGAACTACCTCTGGTTCCATACATATGAGAAGAGAACCTTGCAGGACAAGGTTTAAACTGCAATCTGGTTGATGCCTAACTCTTCCACCTGCAAAATGAGGAGAGTGAAAAGTCATAGAATCATAGAATGATTTGGTTTGGAAGGGACATCAAAGATCATCTAGCTCCAATCCCCTGGACACCTTCAGCTAGACTAGGTTGCTCAAAGCCCCATCTAACCTTGCCTTGAACACTTCCATAACCTTTCTGGGGAGTCCGTTCCAAGTGAAGAATTTCTTCCTTATATCTAATCTAAACCTACCGTATTTCAGTTTAAAGCCATAAGCCCTTGTCCTATCACTACATGTCCTTGCAAAAAGTCCCTCTTTACCTTTCTTGTAGGCCCCCTTTAAACACTGGAAGGCTACTATAAGGTCTCATCAGAGCCTTCTCTTCTCCAGGCTGAACAACCACAAGTCTTCCAGGCTGTCTTCATAGGAGAGATTCTCCAGCCTTCTTCATGGCCCTCCTCTGGACTTGCTTTAACAGGTCCATGTCCTTATTATGTTCAGAGTCCCAGAGCTGATTGCAGTACTCCAGGTAGGGTCTCCTGAGAGCAGAGCATAAGGGGACAATCACCAGTCAACTAAAACAGGAGATAGTGGGGACTGCCATGCAGGTTGGTCTCTGGCAGGGGGGATATAAACCCAGATGAGAGTAATGAGGAGGTAGCCTTCTTCTCCAGAAGTATCACAGACTCACAGAGGCCATTGAACTGCACAATCAAGCCACCCACATGTTACTGGACAGACAGGGGTTCCTGTTAACTGCTGCACTACCCCACACCTTGACTTGCTTGCTCCTGACTGATGTTTCTGATGTCCTAAGGCTGACGATTCACCTCGCCTTGCATCTCCTTCTCTTCGTGTTTCCCTGTCTCACTCTGGCTGTTGTTCTCTACACGAGCCTTGGAATGATGATGTGAATCCCGACTCACGCCTGACTTTCCAGGTTTTGCACCACTTGCTGTGGTGTGTGCTGTCAAGGACTGTGGGCCTTGTGATTAAGCTTATATTTCTCACTTGTTGACGTTTCTCCCTCAGTCTCCCACTTGGAGACAAACACCTATCCCAGCAACGCCGGCAGGGATTGCTCCTGGGGAAGAGGCTGCGCTGCGGGCTCCGCGGATCCCCGGGCCTTCAGGAGGTTGCGGCGCTGGACAGCTCCGGAGCGGCGGGGCGCTGCGCGCTCCCATCCCTCTGGCCAGCGCTGCAGCTTCCCCCCTGCCCTTCTCTTCCTGCCTCCCTTTAGGGCCTTGTCCCTGCCTTCTCCTGCCTTGCTTGCTTTCTGCCCGTATGTCCCTCCTACGATGTGTAACGAGCTAATGAGCAGAGGGCAGCCCAGAAGCAGGGGGACCCAGAGACAGGTTTATGGTGAGCCCTGCAAGAGAGGATGGGATGCATGTAGTGGTATGGGGGATGAGCTGAGGCTGATGAAGAGGACTTACCCCAGGGATAACAAGGATGAGGGATGAAACGGTTTCACCTCTTCCAGGGTGTGGTGGCCCCATGCTTAGGAGGGGCAGCAGCAGCTGCTGAAAGGTGTGTGGAAACCTCAGGGCTGGTCTACTGGCAATATATCCTTCCCTCAGAAGGACTTCCTTCCCTACTTCTCCTGTTTCCTAATCCTTCGATAATGTGGATTTCAAGTAAATTTTGGTGCTGGTGGGATTCTGACCTGAAACTGGGAGAATGTCCAGTCTTTCTTGTCTCCTTCCCAGAAGCTGAGGCCATGGAGTTTTGGGGACACACCAGTCCTGAGGAGGGGACTCATCTCTCAGCTCAATGACATCCCATTTTTGTTTCCCCACAGGCCAACCCTGCTCCCATTATCATGAACACAGACTCGCTGGAACAAGGGCTCTCTGTAAGTCTCCTGGTTTTATTTCATTTCCTTTGAACAAGTGGTATATTTTCCCTGTTTGGCAGCACAGGAAAGGCTTCTCCAGCCCAAGGAGAATCCAGCAAGGTGACAGAGGAGCCTGATACCTGTGCCACATCCCCACAGTGCATCCCACCCCCAAACTGCACTGGGGCTGGGCGACACTAAGCAGAGCCAAGGCTAGCAGCAAGCAATGCTGGGGACTGCAGCACAGAGAGAGTACAAGGCAGGAGGTATTCAGAGGGGCACATTGTGAAGTCAGCAAGCATCAGAAGAGCAGAGAAGAGCATTACCCTCAGCCTGCCATGCAGGGTGGCTGTGAGGCTCTGCTAGGCTATCCCTTACCTCCTTGCACTGCCTCATCCCTTTTCAGCAGCCCCAGCTCCTCAGGAGGGAGACAGGGCTTTCTGTGCACTTGCTGGCATTGCACCTGCTGCTCCTCAGGGCAGCAACTCTCATCAGATGCTGGGGGGGATGGTGGCCAGCATGGATTTCTGCAGCACTGACTGTGCTTGTGGGGTGCTCTCCTTTTGTTTTCCCCAAAGGGAGTTCATTTGACAACTTGCCCAGGCTGGGTCCTTTGCACCTCTTTTTCTTCTGATGCAGCAAATTTCAGCTGTCTTCCATGTTACAGAAGCAGCAGCAGGACTCAGAGTGGGGCTGGTTTGTTTTTTGGAGTTGCAGTGGAGGGCTGCAGGTGACTTCTGGCAGTGGCACTTTCCTTGTAAAGAACTACAGGTCTCAGCCCACAGCCTGTGATGGAGTCAGTGCACATCAAAGCTGGGCAGGGCTACAAAGAGGAAGGGAAGCTCAGCTAAGACCTCTGCAACCCTGTCTGCGTGGTCTGCACACCAAAATGGCAGGTCTGGAAGCATGTTATTTTTCAAGCCTTAAAACTGAAGCCTGTTGGTACAGTATGTATTTGGAAGGGTTAAAGTCACATCTTCTAGTCTTTCACCACTTAACTATTCAATTCTTTCCTTAATGGTAAACAGATGGATGTAGTCTAGTTCCTTCCTGTTCTAGCTCCATTGATTGCATTGGATTAGCTGCTGGGCTGAATTTGGCCCTGGCTATTGATCAAGAAGTCTGCTCTGCATTTCAATCTCTCTGTCCACCCACCTCCATCCTCAAGAGCATGTGGCACCAGCAATGCCATAAAGATACTAACTGCAACACCAGAGCCTAAGTCCTTGGAGCTCTCCTTTGGTGCTCCACTGCCCAGCAGCAAAGTGCCATTAGCTCCTCAGTCTCTAAAAGCCAGATCTAAGGAAGCCAAGTGCCTCCAAGGCTTGGTCCCAGCCAGCAAGAACCACAGGAGCCCCAGGCTCTGTCACTGATGAGCTCAGAGGCAACCTCACTGTGCAGCACTGACACTGCTGCCAGGGTCCCCAGCCATGGTTGCTGCAGACTAGGGGACAGCAGACATGGCCACCACAGTCCAGTGCCTTCAAGCAGGGCAAAATTTGCTTGAAGACTGAAGAACAGAAAACAATCAAAACTAAACTGCCACTCTCCAACTTTGGTCCCAAGCGCTGGCAGTGATGCATCCTGCAGACAGCATGGCTGTAGAGCTCTCCCAGCTGTGTGCTGGGGCTGTCAGGCTTCTCACCCCATCCTTCTGCCCAAACTCAACAGGCTTTGTTCCCATGGCCCTCTGGCAAAAAGGCTGACCAGAAATACACTATTGATTTACTTTATGTACAAGGCCTACACCATGGGTAGTGCACACAAGGAGATTGAGGCCAGGGCTTAGCTGGAAGTGAGTCAGTAGGTCTTGGTGATGTGGCAGGATGCATGGAGGAGTGGAAGTGAAAGAAGGGAGCTGTTTGCCCCATGCCATATGCAGGCAGGGAGAGTTCTCCTTTGCCAGTGCTGCCAGTGCCTTCTAGTGGAGAGGTGCCTATTTCACCTGCCGCCCCAGCACAGGGCTGCTCTTCTTTCCTCTTGCTGGGACAGGCATGGGACATCACCAGGTGCCTTTCATCCACAGGTCTGGCTGGCACTGCCAAGGCCTGACCCTCCAGCCTTCAGCCTCTCTTCATTCTGTCAGTATACAGCTGCTCCACCTGGTGCCTGTCCCTATTGCATCCTAACAAGATAAGGGCTGGATCCTGCTCCAGAAGTGGCTGTGGGTAGCATTATCCTTCCTGCAGGTTATATCCTCTTACAGCTTGGTGGGTTATTTGAGTTGGGTTTGAGGAACACCATCCTAGTCTTCTAAATTGGGCCTCCTTTTTTATATAAAAACCAAACCAAAACAACAAAACAAAACACAACATATCCTGACTCTAGCAAATTGCAAAGCACGTTCCACGTGTACTGGCGTGGTGTTGGCCAGCAAAGCCCACAGACAGCTTGCAGTAGCTCTGGAAGGTGTGTGTGCTCTTCTGTTGTTCAAATGAATGTTAACTCTACAGCCTTCTGTTGATGATTTAAATGTCATCATTGCTATCTGTTTCCCTGCTGCTCCAAACACAAAAGGGAAGTGAAGAGGTCTCTTCCTGAGCCCTCAGGTGGTCTTGCTGTATGAGAAGGGCTGGGAAAAAAGATTACTATTTTACTTGGGATCTGCATAGCCTAGGAACAACTAATTAGCCTCTGGCACCCCGACAGCTCTGCAGGTGTTACATGGGGAGATGGGAGCAGGGTTAGAGTGTGCTTTCCCTGCCTGGGGGCAATGGAACTGGTCATCTCCCAGCTGAGCCTATAGCACTGAGACAGGTCCAAATGGGAGCTGGGGAGGAGCACGAGGCACTGGTGAAGGAGAAGAGGAGCAGCCTGTGGCAGAGACAAGTTGCAGTGGCAACGGTGGGTGCTGTGGGGAGGTTTTGTCGTCAGTGACTGGTATTCAATTTTCCAACGCTGGAACATTCGCTTTGTTGGCTTGTTCCCTTGGTTACATGGTATATATTAAGTTCTCCCTTTGGCTTCCTTATGCAATTAACTGATGTTCTGTTGCATGGATTTTGGAAACATAATCGGAGCTAAAACTTTATGGTCAGGCCTGGCTGGCTCTGGCATGCCCATCTGGAACAGGCTGCTACCTGTACACACCATGCCAGATGAGTGTTGACACTGCTCGCTTTCAGGGAGCAATGCAGAACTCCAGCCCTGAGATTTGGGGAGTGGGGATACCCCAATCTCACCTGCCTGGCAGCAGGGTTGCATGCTGAGGTGTCTCTGAGACCTAGGTGCTTGCTGGCAGCTGTAAGTTGCTTGGTGGGGCTTGCACGCTGCTGGCTCTCTGCCACTCACAGATTGTCCAAGTTTTCTGTACATCCCCATCCTGTAGGTCTGTGTGTGCTGTTTCTCTGCAGCCGTGGGTGTGCATATGGCTGGCTCTGTGGCAACTGTGTTGAATGCCAAAGCTGAGAGGACAATGTGTGTAGTAGTGAAGGGTGCCAGGAATTGGAGTTGCTGGCAAGCTAGGCAGAGGTGACACCATGCCTCACGCATGGGGCTACCAACTGTGGAGACAAGATGAGCCCAGAGGCTGTGGCAAGGGAGGCTGTGAGCGTGTCACAGGCCAGCAAGCCAGCTCCACTCAGGATTACTCAGTGTGGTAGGATGTGGGGAGGGAAAAGCAACCCATGGCAGAAGAGGAGTCTGTGGTAAGGGAAGCAATGCCCCCCTGCCCATGGGAGCATAACCTGGTGTGGTGCTGTGGCAGGAGGTGGCACCAGCCATGTGTCCCTGTCCCCCTGAGGCTGTTGGGGATCCTGCTGTGGGTTAATTCCACCACTCCTGATGCTTTTCTGCAGAGAGATTCTGTTCAAGAGCTGACCAAAGCCTTTTCCTGACTCATCAGAGCCTGAGCATGCTAATACTGGAGCCAGGACCCAGTCCTGAACCATGCTCTGAAAACTTCCCGTGGCTGAGAGGCATCAGGCACAGAGCACAGCCAAGGAGATCCTAGCATGCAGAACTGCTCTTTCACTTGGCACCTGATTATTCCCACCCAGAAAATTGTTTCCTCTTCCTGCCTATAACAGGGCCTCACAGCCTCCTTGCTGAGTTTCCTTTGATGGTGTCAGATGATAGCTTTAGCATAAATAATGTTTGCTGTGCTCTCCATTAATGACCCAGCACTGTGAGGTTTTGGAGGATGGCAGGGCTGGGCATCCACAGGAGCTGATAGGAGGGAGCTGGGCAAGCAGGACACAACCAGCATGCTAGTACTAGATAAGGGGACTGTGTCCAAATAGCCTCAACAGCTCTGGTTTGGGATATGGAGCACATACAGAAGGTAGCTCCATGCAATCTTCGAGCCATCAATTAATGATGGATGTAAAATCGACATGAGGAACCCTGCAGCTTGTCCAGGGGCTGCAGGCAGAGGCAGGGCTGCATGGTGGGAGAGGCTTTTGCCTGTTGAGCCCCAGCTCCTGCTGCCTCTGCCATGCCATGCAAACCTGCCTGTGTCCTATCCCTTGTTTCCTAGAGTGACTCAAATTGTTAGGCTGAGTCCAGTCCCCTCCAAAACTCTGCTGCTGAGTGCAACAGCTTGGGATGTTCCAATAGCAAATTGCTTTGCAAATCTTACTGAATTTTAGACATGGCAGCTGTTTATGGCCAGATCTTCATGACCTGGAGTGAAACTGCTCTTTTATTTTCCTATGCATTATTGCTTATGGGGAAGACTGAAGTTTTTGATTTGTACATTTACTATTTCTTACTTTAAAGCCTACAACTGCATCTCTCTCGTTTCAAGTCATTATGTTTCCCAGAGCCCTTCTTTGACACTCTGAGGATGGGAGATTTTTGAGCATGGAGATCAGTATGGTGTAAAGCATTGAGACAGGCTACACCATTTCTTTACACAAGGGCACCACAATGTTTGCCCCTCTTACTGTGCCCTGCACTTGCACCTCATTTCCTTTGCACCCAACTCATTCAGGAGGATAGATTAGTCTGAATTCCCCATTAACACAGTCATGCTACTAAAAGATTTAAAATATATAAGCTGCTAAAGGTGTTTATTATGTTATTTTGTACAGACATTATTTTTTTTTGTCCTTTTAAATGGACCAA
The DNA here is from genome assembly GCA_013396975.1 of Bucco capensis. Lineage (NCBI taxonomy): Eukaryota > Metazoa > Chordata > Aves > Piciformes > Bucconidae > Bucco > Bucco capensis. The sequence goes on along the minus strand of VWZO01006280.1, from coordinate 59,825 downwards.
CCCCCTTTCTTTCCTTCCTACAGAAATGAATTCCTGAGGTTAATTACATGCTGTGTAACAAAGGCGATATTTCTTTTTGTGCCTTCAGTTGTGCTCCTTTTCATGGCTGGAGAAATGAGCCAGGAGAAAAAAGGCTTTGCACAGAAGTGCATTAAAGTCAGTGGGTTTTGGCTCATGCCCAGAAAGAAAAGCAGTGCATGGTTGAATTCCAGGGCAGGCTCGAGTGATTGCATTTAAAGGGGTTTTTTTGTGCAGTGATGGCACAGCTTTTAGGTTGGATTCTTGATATTCAGCTATCAGAGGGGAAAAGCAAATTCCCCCAGGACCAGCACAGAGCCATAACACTCTGTCTCCTTCTCCCCAGGTCAACGGCAGCGATGGGATGTTCAAGTATGAGGAGATTGTCTTGGAAAGGGTAAGTGCTCTTTACTTGCCTGCTGGCAGCCTTTGCTCCCTCTTCCCACTCACCCTCCTACCAGCCCTCCCTGCATTCCCAAGCCAGCTGATGGGGAGAGGTTGCTCTCTGCACCCCATGCATTCTGGAGGCTTCTGGAGGTGTCACACTTGCCTTCCCTGCACACAGCCATGGTGTGGGGAGCGGTGGGCTTGCTGCTTCTCCCCTCTGCAGACCCCTCAAGAAGGGAAGGAGGAGAGCTTCTCCCTCACCTCCCTTGTTCACACTCTTGCCCCAACAAACTTGCCAGCTCTTTGTCACCATCTTTCTCAGAAGATGGAGGTGTGGGGAGTTCTCCTTGGGCAAGCACACCCCACAGCTGGGCATGGGGGACTGGTACCTCCAGGCCACTGGGCTCTTTATCACTGCAGAGTACACAGCCTGGGGATGCTAAGGGGCAAGTATGGGTTTTCAGGCAAACTGCACTGTGATGGAGGGGAGTTTCTCTTGAGTCTTTTCTTGCTCGTTGGCAATGCAGAGCTGATGGTGTGCAGCACACCAGCCATGGCTAACTGTAGCTTCCCCCACAGATGTGGCTTTATCCAGAGGCAAGCTGGTACTGTGCAGGGCTTTTCCCTGGTGCTTAGGGAGTGGCAAGGATGGAAGATGGAGAAGAAGCAGAAAAAGCTGGCCCAAAGGTTACTGTGAGAGGTGGGCACAGCCCTGCTGAATGGGGATGGCTGAGGCAGGAGGCTGCCTATGGCACTCAATGGCACACCTTGCCTCCTCATCGCTGCTGTGCCGGGTGGCTCGGCCTAGCCATGTGGCCAGCATCACAGGGGAAGATGCATTGCTCATCAGTCTGTTCCTGTCTGCCCTTAGTCATCTCCCTCCTCCCCTTGGGTCTGCATCATCAAGGTGGGTGGATGGAAGGTTATCTGGGGCTGCTGCCTCACCCACTGCTTCCCCAGCATGCCTGACAAAATCAGCCCAAGGGATGCTTCCTTTTTGGGTTGAGCACTTCTCTCTCCAGGCCCAATTTAGAGGCAAAAGCCTTGTTTCCAGGGATTCTTGAGAGCATCTTCTGTCCTCAGCCCACAGTAGGAGCAGGTAGGGAGCTGGCAAGGTCACACAGAGAGGCAGCACTCATTGCTGCTCCCATTTCAAAGACCCAGGCAGCAATTCCCTCTTGGGCAGCAAGAAACCATAAGGGAATTTCAGTGCTTAGCAGCCAGGGCTATCACAGAGCATATCCAGGTCCTTCCCCTTCATCTGGTCCCCAGTGGGATCCAACAGCCCTGTCTTACTACAGGAGAAGCACCCTGGTGCCTGTGGGTGAGGCTGCCCCTTGCTGAGGTGTTTGGATCCCAGAGATGACCTCAGTGTACCCCAGAATTGCTAGTCTGTCACTGTTATTAATCCTTGTCCTTGTTGTAAAGACAAGGACAAATGCAGCACTGTTTTGGGGGCAGTAACTGAGGAAACACTATCCACAGAGGGATGTGGCTTTGGGTTTACCCACCATACATGTACCTGCAGCAAAAGCTGCCCCTGTGTCTGCATCAACATCCTGATCAGCCATCAACTCTGATGCCAGCTAAGAAATCCCTTGAACTCTATTTCAAGGTTTAACAAAATAAAAATACCTTCCAGATGTTTTCCAGCCTCATCATGCCCTTCCACAGATAAGCACAATGAATGGCTTGACACCATTTTCCACCTGCCTTGCTGGGACCAGGCTGGGTCTCCAGTACCAGTAAACAGCTTTTGTGAGCTGGGCACAGGGAAGCCAGAAACCAGCTTAGAGGAAGGAGAGCAGCCTCCCCACTGAGTGCCTCCTTCTCATGTGCCAGCCAAATCCTAGCCAGCAGGAGAGTATCCAGGAATGTTGTGTAGTGAGAGGCATTGGTGGCTCCCAGAGATGCCACACGCTGTGTCATGAGTAGTATAAAGTCGAAGTAGAGAAACTCTGTGTTGCCACAAGAGCTGATACAGAGCCCAAGTTGCTGGGGAGAAGCAAGAGCCCCAGCTGGCTGCTGGTGCTAGATGATCCCAGAGAGCCTGAGCTCTGGGGTGGCCCTCCTTGCTGCAGGTCCCCTAGAAAGGCAGAGCTCCCCATCACTTAATACTGAACACTGGGCCTGTGGGCAGCCTAGAGAGTGCTTGGCCCAATCCCATTGGTGTATGAGAGAGGGCACAATGGAATGTGACAAAATGTCAGCTCTTCCAAATGAGAGAACAAGGCAAGGAGCCATCTGCTTCTCAAGGGAGAGCAGGAATTGTCCCCTTGCATCAAGCACGGAGCTGGAAGCAGGGCCTTTGAGTGTGTCACTAATGCAGATCCTGCAAGCAGGAGAGGTGGCACAGGGCCATGGCCACTCATCCTGGGATGCTGCTGGGATGGGGCTGGAGATGTTATGCATCCCCTGCATTCCCCCTGGGTAGACTTCAGCAGGATGAAGCTCAAGTGATGTTCCAGCCATGTCTGGAAGGAAGACAAGGCAGAACTGGAAAGCTCGTTCCATCCTGACAGCCACCTCCACCCAATCCTGAAATGCTGGCATCAAGGCTGCTGGTCCTTGGGTTGGCTCCATGTTAGGGCTGCATCCCAGGATGAAGGGGGGCAAGGGGTGGGATGCTGGTGACTGTCACAAGCCTGACTGCTCCATGCAGGCTGCATTATTGATGTCTCCTGGGATACAGCCAGCAAAGGGAGGTTTTCTTCATCAAGGACCACCCCTATTCCTCTAGCTTGCTGCATGCCTCAAGAGTCTCTTGGCAGAGACACAGTTGTGAGGGAGGTCCATGGTGGCTCCCACTCTCCTGCTTCATCTGCTCGGTGCTCTGTGCTGCTGCACTGAGCACGTTGGCTGATGAGTGCCAGCCTCTCCTCCAGCCACACATCCTCTGCCCCCTGTGCCAGGAATGACACATGCTGTAAGGGCTCCCATAGCCCAGGAACCTGTGGCTAGAAGCCGTTTAGGGAGGGCTGGCAGCAAGTGGTTGCCTGTGAAAGAAAGATGTGGTGTTTGATTGCCCATAGGGTAACTCTGGCCTCGGCTTCAGCATAGCGGGAGGAATCGACAACCCCCATGTTCCAGATGATCCAGGTATCTTCATCACCAAAATTATCCCCGGAGGAGCAGCAGCCATGGATGGCCGTCTGGGGTGAGTAGAGGGCCAGGGGAGCAGCCCCATCAGGGTGTCATCCAGGATCTCCACAGGGACCTGCTAGGCAGTTGCTGCCTCCCCCCCTCCATGGTCCCTGGCCCTTCCTGGTCCCTTCCCCAGAGCCAGGTCCCCTCAGTGAAGGGATGCCCATGGTCTCCTGCCCTCAGCCTCCTATCTGCAGTCACCCCCTGCTCCGCAACCTGTGCCAGGGTCAGGGTCCCATCCTTCCTGCAGCCTGGATCAGGATCCAGCCTTTCCCCTCATCTCCCATCTCCACCAGGGTCACACTGTGGGGACCAGCCCTGCTGCCTTCCCCTTTCGTAGGGCACCCCTCTAACCCTGGCGGGACAGGATCTGGGCAGCTTGAGCAGCTGTCCTTCACACAATGGTCTGTGCAGCCAGAGGAGGGTGGCACAGGCTGGTGGTTCCCCAGGGGAGCTCAGGGCCACCCTGTGCCCTCAGGGTGAACGACTGCGTGCTGCGAGTGAATGACGTGGACGTCTCTGAGGTGGTGCACAGCAAAGCCGTGGAGGCCCTGAAGGAAGCAGGCCCTGTGGTGCGGCTTGTGGTGCGCCGGCGGCAGCCCCCACCAGAGACCATAATGGAGGTCAACTTGATGAAGGGCCCCAAAGGTGAACCCCTTACTATGCTCACAGAACCAGGGTGCTCCACTGGCCCGTGGAACAACATGGGGTGAATCCTAGGTGTGGGATGCCATGGGATGCAAGGTAGCATCACAGGAGATGTGGGATGTAAAGTGGCACTGCTACAGTGCAGGATGCTGGCAGGTGGTTCAGTAGTGTGGTGCATGGGATGTGGGATAGTCCCATGGTGTGGTGCACAGTGGCTGGGCTGTTCCTCTGCAGCAATGGGGTAGCCCATTGCCTGCTGGGTTTGGGTTAGGATGGGAAGCCCAGTGAGGCACACAGTGCCAACCTGGGGCTCTGTCCATCCATCTATCCCTCACCCCTCCCCTGCCCTCTCACACCCCCTCAGGCCTGGGGTTCAGCATCGCAGGGGGCATTGGGAACCAGCACATCCCCGGAGACAACAGCATCTACATCACCAAGATCATCGAAGGAGGTGCTGCCCAGAAGGACGGGCGACTGCAGATCGGGGACCGGCTGCTTGCGGTAAGCCCCATGCCAGCAGCCAGCCACAAGGCAAAGCTGGGCAGTCTCTTCCATGCTATAGTGCTGATCCTGAAGCTCAACACCCCTCCCACCAGCAGCCCTGTGCCCCTTCCCTAGGGTCCCCACAGGGACAGTGCTCTGGGAGGGGCAAGCTCAACAGCAGCTGCAGGCTGGAGAGCCAAACCCATAGAGATGGGACCTTGTCTCTGGAACTACTACCAGCACCTACCCTGTGGGAATCTACTCCGCTCCTGCAGGGCTGCATTGGTCCCTGCCCTCCTGCCTGCAGCTGTATCACCCAGCCCCTTCCCTCCGGCAGGTGAATAACACAAACCTGCAGGACGTGCGGCACGAGGAGGCAGTGGCTGCCCTGAAGAACACCTCGGACATGGTGTACCTGAAAGTGGCCAAGCCTGGCAATCTGCACCTCAACGACATGTACGCGCCCCCCGACTACGCCAGCAGTACGTATGCCGCCGGCCGCGCTGCAGCAACCCAGGCACTGCAGGGCTGGGGGGGATGGAGCATGCTGGGGTGGCAGGCAACACTGGGATGGTCTCCGTGTCCACACTGTGGATGGATTTCTGCTCCTGATGCCCTTCTCCTCCCCTGCAGCCTTCTCAGCTTTGGCTGACAACCACATAAGCCATAACTCCAATCTGGGCTACCTGGGCAGTGTTGAGAGCAAGCCTGCCTATCCCGTCCCTCCCCAGGTGACTCCATCTCGGTACTCGCCCATTCCTCGGCATATGATCGGGGATGAGGACTTCACTAGGTGAGTACCAGGCACGAGCATCCCATATCCCTGCTCCTTCTCCTTCCCTCTCTTTCCCTCCCTGACTGCTTGACTTCAGCTCTGCTGCTGGTGCAGAGCCTCAGCTGAAAGCCCATTTATAGATGCATGGTGCAAAGCCTGGGGCTCCACAGTGAGCTCTCACCCTGCTGAGATCAACCCTACTCTGCCACTTCTTGGCTCACTACATCCCTGCTTCCCCATTCTTCCTCCTGCTCCTCTGAGCCTTACACATCTGCACTTCAGCTTCATCCTCTTACTTGTTTTACCATACCTGGAATACAGGGTGTTTCCTGCCCTTACAGTACCATCCGGTGCCAGCAGTACCACAGGCTCCCAGGCTGTGAGTCAGCTGTCCCTGAACAGAGCTGTGCTGTGGCTGAGGGGCTGGGACAAGGACACAACTCTGGGTGCAAAGAGGGATCCTTTTCCTGTGCTCCTCAAGCCCGGCATCCCAAACCACTTGTACCCAGGTGCCAGCCCTGGGCTTCATAGCCTCCTGCAAAGGCCTTGCATGGCCCCCTTTGCCCCACTTGCATCGTTTATGCTGCACAAGCAGGTTTGTTTCCTAAACCAAGGAAATAAAGAGGACCACAAAGCAGATGTTGTTCTGAGCCTAAATACAGTGTAAAACTTCTCCACACCCTCATGTGGATGTTAGGAGAATGGAAGAGTGAGACCTGGCTGGTCCTGCTCTGCTTGCCTGGGCTCACAGCTTTCCCTCTGCTTGAGACAGCCCCAGGGCCAGTGCTTAGCCTGCTCTAGGTTTAGTATCCCCAGGGCTGTATTCTTAGGACTGATGCTCAGGTTAGGCTTAGGGCTGGCTCTGCAATTAGGAGGAAAGCCAGAGGCTGGTTTCAGGGTTGCATTTGCAGTGGAAGATGCTGTAGCCACGGCTGGGATTGTCTGGTTCTGCACATACTGGAGCAGGAGACCCTGACTTGCCATCCAGCATTGGGTCCTCCCAGAGAGTGGCTGCACTCACCTTCAACTCAGGGATTTTTCACTTCTTGGTGCTCAGCTGGAGCCAGGTGCCTCTGCACAGCATGACACGTGCAGTGCTGGCCTCTGACAGTGCCCCATCTCTCCCACCTGGTCTTGCCACCAACAATGCTCTTTCTACATCCTGCTCCTGTTGCTACATCCTCAACAGGTGTAGCAACTCCTGTGCTGTCAGGATACTGGGGGTTGATGCCACATGCAGGAGCAGTGCTGTCTGCCATTACATTGCACCACAGAAGGGACTGAATCCCAGCTCTTAGAAAACACATCATCTGCCTCTGAACAGGGACCCTGGTCCTGCCATGATGTCCTTTCCTACACGTGCTGACATCCTTATCTGTAGGCCAGAGAGCAGAGAGAGCAGCCCAGTGATGGACACTGATGCCTCAGCAGTGGCTTGGCAGTGGCCCTAGTGCAGCATATGCTGGTGGCCACTAGAGGATGGTGCTGCCTTGAGGAGGGCTCTGCTGCAGACAGGCTGGCACATCTCTACCACTGTCCCTATCCACAGCCTCCTGATCCCAGCCAGATCTGCAGCCTGCAGTGGGCTCAGCACCTCCCTCGTCCATCCTAGGGCAGCACTGAAAACCTGTGCATCACCAACCCCCCCCAGGACATCTTCATCACCGTGGGTCTGTTCACTAGTGCATCATCAAGATTGTGTACTGGGACCAGCATAGTCAAAATGTATCTTACTGGTGTGGAGAAAGGCAGTGAGTCCCCTGAAAAAGCAGCTCTCTCCCAGAAGGCTCTTGCCAGCCATTCCCCAGAAGAAGCAGAGGTCCTGGCCTGGATCCAGTATCAAGCCTATTCCACTCCCGTGAGCAGAAGTGCTGCTGCAGACATGAGCATGGCTTCAGTGAGCGTTGTGTCCTGCAGCACCCAGGGCCAGGGACCAGAGCATCATTTTCCGATGAACCTAAGTGATGTTCAGCCCATTAGGAGTCCTCCACTGGGGTTCTGTCATGTGTCCCTGGAGATAAATCCTCCTGCTTCCTTCCCCCATCTTCCCAGGTGATGGCAGTGATGTTCAGCCTAGCCTGGGGGGCTGAAAAATGTTTTCTTGCAAGAGTGGCCTGGGAGCATGCTGCCAGGCTGCAGGGATTTGTGCTCTTTGCTCAGCCAAGCTTTATTCTCCTGAACCCCACTCTTTCCCTAGCTGTCACCAGCAGCTGGCAGGCCAGCTAAGCCAGCCTCCTTGGTGCCCCAGGGCTCCCTTGGCACAAGTCTGACAGCATTTTAGGGTCCACTGTGGGTGCCCTCATCCAGTGCTGTTCCTAGGGCTCCAGTATCTCTCCTACCACATCCCGGAAATCTCCTGCTGCTCCCTGGCAGGCACAAGGTTGATCAGACTGCTGAACTCCCTGGCAGGTCCTCAGTACTCACAGTACCCAGCAGAACACCCGGGATCCAGCCAGTCACCACAGCTGATGTGCTGATGATCCCCAGTGTTGTGTTGGCTGACAATGACTGCCAGCCTGTGCTAATTAGTATCATTTATTCCTTCTTACTTTAACCCAGCACTTGAGCTGGGAGTTGGGTTTTTTCCCAGACAAAATTTGATGCAGGATTTTTGTAATGCCAGGCAGTCTTTCTGCCTTTGTCTTCCTATTGTTTGAGTTGCAAAAGAACTAGGTCATCATCAAAACATTTAGAGATTTCTGTGGAGCTGTGCAGGGTCTGTGGCCTGGGGGTGAGTGGGGTTGCAGGCACACTTGCCCTGCTGCATGGGTGCAGAGGGGCTTGATCCCCCTCTCCTAGCATAGCTGTGCATCCTTATGCTCAGGCTTGCAGAATCTGATGCTGCCTCGCAGTCTGATGTTTCTCTGCATGATTTCACAGAAACTGTCTCTGTCTGTGCTCTGTCTCATGTCACTCATGCAACTGCCTGCATCTCTCCTGGTTTATCAGCCTCCTCAGTGCTGAGGGCTGAGTCATGCCAGGTCACACCCAGGGTGACTCCAGCCATGATGGTGTGCCAGAAAGCACAGGTACAGCTGACCCTCACCAGCTTTGCTACTCCTCACCCTATTGTCCTCCTGTTCCATGCGTGTCTTTCCAGGGAGCCCCGGAAAATCATCCTGCACAAAGGTTCCACTGGCCTGGGCTTCAACATCGTCGGAGGGGAAGATGGTGAGGGAATCTTCGTGTCATTTATCCTGGCTGGAGGCCCTGCTGACCTCAGTGGGGAGCTGCGGAGGGGAGACCGCATCCTCTCGGTAAGTCGGTGGAGCTGCCCACTGTCCCTCCTTGGCCTCCCACAGGCCCAAACGGGCACCCCCAGGACACTTACCCCAGCCACCCAGGGCATAGTTCGGCAGGGTCCATCTGCAGTGCCAGTGTGGACATGGCCCCTGGGTACACATAACCGGAGCAGCAGCCAGCCCGGGCTCTGTCCTGCGGTGGGGCAGGAACTGGCTGGGTCTTTGCGCGCCTGCCGACAGACGGCACCCTCGATGCTCGGGCCGGCTGGGGGCGGCTACCGGGGATGCCAATACTAGAGATGCCCATACCGGGGGTGCTGGTATTATATGCGGTAACGGGACTCAAGGGCTAGGTGACGAAGGACTTGAGAGTGTGAGTAACGCGGGTACTGGTACAGGAGCGGGGCCGAGGGGCGGGGCGCAGGGCAGACCCGGTTGGTGCGAGACCTGGTCGGTCCGGTCCAGCAGAGCTGTTCCATCTCGACAGGTGAACGGCGTGAACCTCCGCAACGCCACACACGAACAGGCGGCGGCGGCGCTGAAGCGGGCAGGACAGAGTGTGACCATCATCGCGCAGTACCGGCCCGAAGGTACGGCCACCGCGAACGGGGGCGGGGTGCCGGCTGGCGCGTGGATCGGGCGGGCCGAGAGGCCAGAGCGGGGGGCGGCCGGCGAGGTGCCGATTGGGCGGGGCAGAACGGGGCGGGGCCCGGGGGAGGTGCGGGCGCCCATTGGGTGTCGCGGTGGTGGGGGCGGGGCGGTGGCGTCCCGCCGGTGGTGCCTGCGCGGCTTTGTGTGCGGGCCGGGCGGCTCCGGGGCTGCTGCCGGGGTGCTGCCGCCCCCCCACTCCGGCCTGCAGGTGAGCGGGGCTCTGCCGACCTTGCCCTCGCCTCCCCAGCTCTGTAGCTAATCTGGGGACAGGAGCCGGTCCGCCCTCTCCGGGCCTGGACCGACGGGGGGGCCTCGCCAGGAGCGATGTCGTCTCCATTGGGGGACGGCGGGGGGGAATCTGCTTGTCAGGGGGCATCGCCATGAGGTCTCCGCTCCTTGGGGTCCCGTGGGCCTTGCTGGGTGACTGAGGACCGGGAGGCTCCGGAGGGGATCGCGGGTGCGGTGGCCGCCGGGGTGCGGTTTCCTTCCACCCCAGTGCGATGGGCTTTGGGGGCCCTCTCGCGACCACCGAGCCGGCGGGACTATAACTGAGAGCTAGGTGTTGGGTGGGGGCTCGTCCCTGACTCCGGGCATTCCGCCTGCTGCGCTGCCCCAACAACTGCTTTTTGTTACCGCTGGCTTGTAATTCACTGAGCAAAGGTGTCAGTGGCTGGTGGTCTCACTTGGGGTGATAGGGTCCCGCGTGGGGCAGCTAATGGCTGTGGGAAGGGAGCTGGCAGCTGCCTACCGAAACCTTCCTGGGGCTAGCGGGGCTGAAGCATCGGGAAGGCTGGAAGGAGGGCATCCCACTGGTGGACGAGGGACCGGAAGCTGCTCCTGGAGCTGCTGCCGTGGTGTTCCAATCTCCAGAGTGCCGGGATGCAGCAATACACGTCCCCTGACGAAAGTGTCTCTCCTGGGTCCGGATCGTTTTCTGCCCTAGCAGCTCAGATCCTTTCCATCGAGGCCAGCGTGCTGCCCCTCGCTTGCCCTTTGCCTTTTGCCTCCTCAGTGGATTGCTGGGCAGTGACCTGCAGGTCTCTGTCCCCGCCGATCCTCCTCCGTCCCATGGCAGAAGCCATTGAAACGCGGAGCTGTTAGCGCCACTCAGGGGTGTGCTGTGGGTTTGGGGTTTGTTTTGGCTTTTTTTTTTTTCTTTCTTTTCTTTCCAGGAAGCACTTAATGTTCTGGTATTTCTGCCTGTCTTTGCCACTTGAGATTTGGCAAAGATACCAACAAAGAGTGGTTCCTAAGTATTAAGCAGGACAAAATGTTTTGAAAGCCCTTAAGACTGAGGCTGAAATGTTAGTGCCTTGTAGCCAGTGACTTTCTAGGTCTGCGATGGCTCCTGGCACATGTGGGCAGCAGTAGCACCTGGCATGCAGGCTGCATCCTGGGAAACAGCATTGCTACTGTGAAACACAGACTGTTGTATCTTAGTAGTTGACCTCGGCACAGAGGCTTAAAGCCTGGGAGCCAAGAAGAAAGGTCTCCCTTGTGTGAGCCCCAGGTGTGGGTGAGGCTGGGTCCCCTCAAGGGGATGTGCTCCCAAATGTTTGCCATTTCTGTGTGCATCATAGCAGTGGAAAGATCTGGAGAGCTGGACTGTGGGATGCTCAAAGGAGGAGATGCTGGTGGAAGGGGACTCTGAGAAGTTCCTTCCTGCTAGCAGAGGCAGAGAATGGCACCTGTCTCATATGTGAGTACAGGTAGGGCTTGCCAGTGGAGTGTTCAGTGAGTGCACGTGTGCTCTGCATCTGACATCACTGCAGCTCTGAGGGAGCAGAAAGGCTGCTTGTGCAGGTCTTGGGGGATCAGGTGCCATCCCTGTGGGGTTCTTGCCAGGTACTAGGAGTGGAAAGAAGCAAAGACAAAACCAGGGAAGGATACAAAGAGGAGCTGCCATCCTGTCTTTCTTCTGAGCACCTACACCTAACACAACTCCTCTGACCACTGCTGCATGCTGCCTAGGAAGAGGAGGAGGCTGCTCCCTGTGATAGTGCCTCTGAGCTGTTTATGAGGTCCCTTCCCATTGAGCACTTCTCCTCCAGACCTTTGCCTGGTGCTGTCACCAGTGCTTGGGTTTGGAACGTCTGCTCCTAATGCCCCATGCAAAAAAGCCTTGATATTTCTCATCTGAAAATACCAAAAAAAAAGAAAAAATCACATGACAGCACTTCTCTGAGCTTGCCACTCAAAGAGAAATGCCAGGACCTTGCAGTGGCTTTTAAGCTTTTTTTAAGCTTTCCCCATAGCTGTGGTCCCCTGTGCTTGCCTGGGCCTGCTGCACATGTGGCCCTTGCAGGGAGGTGTCTGTACTTTAACCCTGCAGCTGGAATATGTGCAGGCTCAGAGCAATAAAATGGCAGGCTGAAGGGGAAGGATGGAGCTGGGGATAGTTTTTGCAGGTGGCTGGGCTGGAGCCTATGGCTGAGCATCTCTGGGCTTTGTTGATGGGCTGGCAGAGCTGGCCTGGCCCTGGGCAGTTGAGTTTGCATGTGGAAAAAGCAGGGCACGCACACAAAGCTTTATGCATGCTCAGTGGTTGTTTTACGACACAGCTCCCCTCTCTACAGTGCCTTCTCCCCTTGCACTGTCTCCTGGTGCCCAGAAGCCAACTGCAGAGCTGCTGTCTGCTTGGCTCCACTGTGTGTGTTTGCAGGCATGCCACACAAGGGTGTGCCGGTGCCGGGGATCCTTGGTGCGAGCAGGTGATCACTGCCTGATCTTAATGGTCTGTGACCTGCACGTGCTCAAGCATGCAGGGTTCTATCCTGCTCCTGGCGCTGAGCTCACTCTGCATGACAGGATCAGGCCCAGCTCTGCACCCTGGGAAGAGGAGAGCAGCAGGAGGGTGGAGTGGTGTTTTTATTGAGTTGCTGAGTAGGAATAGCAAGCGTCCTGCCCTTCCTGGTGTGTGGCACAGTGCTGTGGAGGCTGGGTCACCTGTTACGTATTTTTCAGTCTTGATAGATGTGTCCTGAATGTGTCTGGCACCTGGGTCCTGTGGGAATGCCGGGGAGGTGAGGATCAGCCATGGCTCACCTCTCCACCATATTGTGGCCAAGCTTCTCAGGCGAGTTTCGGCTGTACAGGAGATCTCCTTCCAGGATGTGGAGGCAAGGTGACTGTGAACCAGGGAGCAAAGGCAAGAGTGCTGCTTGCTGGGCATTATTTGCTGCTAATTGTCTCGCAGGCTGCTCCAGCATGCAGATAATGGGGGAGGAGGGGAGAGGGAGGGTGGCAAGTGGCAGCTGGGAGCATCCTGTGCTCATTTCCAGTGTAACTTTGCCTGCCCTGCACTAGAAGGGAGGTGGCAGGTTTACTTTTGGGTTGAGCTGCTCTTCCACCCTGTGCCTTTCTGCAGTTGGCATGAGCATGGGTTGGTGACTCCTTGGGAAATCCTTCCTAGGGCAGTCTTGTGTTTGCTCTCTGGGGGGTAAAGCCAGAGCAGTCCCTATATTCTTCTTCAGGTTGCTGCATCCAGCCAGGCTTGTGCTTTCTGTCATGCTGGTGGGCTTTTCCCAGCCCCTCCAAGCAGCATGACCACTCCAGCAAAATTTGGAAAGTCCCTTTCCATGGAGTGCCCTAGCTGAGGTGAGGATGTTTGAGAGCATGCACGGGATGCAGTTGCTGGCAAGGTGACGGCATCCAAAAGTTGCCTTACTGCCACCCCCCCCTGATGCCAGTGACAACTATACCAGCTTTTGCCCTTCACTGCCTGCCTGATCCCAGGCACTCTGTCCTCCATGCCAAGATTCTCATGGAGAAGGGAGAGATGCAAGCCAGTGTGGTAGGGAGCAGTGATCCTCTTGGTGCAAGGTGTGCAGAGGGAGGACTCATCTGGGGACAGGGATTGTAGTGCCCAGCTCAGCAGCTTTCTGGGGGAAGTAGCCCAAAGAGGGTTTACACAGCTGCTATACCCACTTCTGACAGCTGTTTCTCTAGGATCTAAGAGGTCATGGTAATCTTGGGGCAGAATGAGCAGTGCTTCAGGTGCTCTGGTCCACCCTGGCCTAGGGTGAGAAGTGCAGAGCAAGATGAAGTCTGCCTGAAGCTCTGTAAAACCCAGTGCAAGTCAGCAAGTGTAAAAGTGCTGCTTTGGTGTCAGAATTTAGTTTGTGTATAAAATAAGCCCTGCCCATGTCTAGCTGCTTCTGTATTTCCCTCTGCTAGCTGAAGGGCAGGCAGGGGCAGTGGGTGCCCCTCGGCATGGAACAGCCAGGGTCAGCAGGAGTCTGGTGACCTCTGTGTTAAGCAGCTGACTCTGCCTGCCATGCAGCATCTCTTGATTTCCCATGGCAGGGGCTTCATGTGGAGTTTCTGTGTGCTGCTTGGCAGTTTTTGTGCATCTTACCATTTTTTTCAATCTTTAAGTAAAGATGTATCTTTGGCAGCTGAATGTGGGAGGGGGATGCCTGAGAGGAGAGTGCCCAGGCAGGGCTGGCTGCAGAGTGAAAGGCTGGAGTGTCAGGAAATGCCAAGATGCAACTGCATAACTCCATAACCTCAGCCCCACGTACATCTGCCACCAAGAGTCACCTCTCCCCGTGCACGAGGTGCTCTCAGCACAGCCTGCAGTGCATTTCTTAGCAGTGTATTGTTCCAGCCACATCTGTGTGGTGCAGCTCTGCAGGCCAGGCAGCAGCCTGCACAATCTCCTGCACTGCTGGGGCTCTGCTCTGCAGCAAGCACTTGCCTCCACTGCTGAGCTGCTGTGCTCTGCTTCACAAAAAGAAACCCAAAACACATCAAAACCAATGGATTGGGGAGAAGACTTTATAGGCAAGTTTTACAGCAGGGAGGAGACTGATACCTGTGGAGATGTAACTGCAGGGTGTGCCCAGGGGACAAAATCAAGGGTGCTGGGTGAGAACTGCTGGGGTAGGCTGTGGCAGTGCCAGCAGCTTCCCTGGTGCCACAGTTGCTTGCTGCCCAGCAAACCTTCCCTAGTCAGCCCTGGGTAAGCAGGGCCAGTGCCTCCACCCTCTACTTGCTACTCGACCTTTACACCCAGCTGAAGGTCAGGCTTTCGCGGAAGCAGGTGCCAGGGCAGTGGCTGCTCCTGTCCAGCTGCCTGGCAAGAAGGTGGCAGGAACTTCTGGAGTCTCCCTTCAGTTCCTCCTGCAAGTCTCCACTGCAGGGGTGTATGAGTGAAAGGTGAATTCCTCTGCCTAGCTCTCCGTCCATGGGCAAGGACTGTACTTTGCTTCCCCCTTCCCTATGCCTGCTAGGGAGAGGAGCTCTGCTGCAGCAGAGTGGTAGGTGGGGACACTTGATGGCTCCAGTCATGCCTTACTGCTCCAGCTGGTGGGTGACAGTGTCTTGGAGGGGCTCTCTGCACTTTTTGAATTACTCTGTAGGCCAGGGGCTTGCTGATCTCTGCCCAGCTGTTCCTTTGCTAAGATGCAGCTCAGTAGCAATGGAGGTCTTGGCAGCCCTTGCCTGAGCTGCCTTTGCAGGGGTTTGGGAGCAGCTGGTGTCCTGCCTGCTCCAGATGCCCTGCCTGAACTCCTGCAGGGTGCTGCATCCTCTTTGGCTTAATCCTCCCTCATGTGCAGGGACAGACAGGCTCATGCAAGATGCCCCATGGACGGACAGGCTGTCATTGCCTCTTTTGATGCCTACTAGTTGCATTCTGCTTGGTGCTGGGGCAGTGGCTCGGGGGCAGCTCCTTTCTGTACTGACCACTTCTCTCCCTGCAGAGTACAGCCGCTTTGAGTCAAAGATCCACGACCTGAGAGAGCAGATGATGAACAGCAGCATGAGCTCTGGCTCGGGCTCGCTCCGGACGAGTGAGAAGAGATCTCTTTATGTCCGGTAAGGCTCAGCCCCACCATGCCTGCCCCCTGGCTCCAGGCAGCTGGAGGTGGGTGGGATGTGTATATTCCCATAATGTGAGATGCAGCGTGAGACAGTGCAGCACCTCTGTGGATGGATGTTTTGGAGGCCAGGAAAGTGAGCGTGAAGCCCAGAGGTGAAGCAGGGAGGGTGGTGCATTTGCACTGGTTTGCTCTGGCTAGGTGCTCTGCACTGGAGTGCCTCTTCTGAGTGCCACTTCTGCTTTGGGAAGTGCTGCTGTCTCTATGGGGCACTCAGTGGCTGCTGGCCAGGCCAACCTGCTGGAGACCGCTGGGAAATAGGGAAATGCCAGGCATCCAGCACTGCTGCTGCCCTGGGCAGCTCAGGCCAGCATTCAGGTTGTTCTCCTTGAACCATTCCTCACTAATAGGTTTTTCTCCTTCTCCTCCTGCCATTCCTGCGGCAGGATCTGGCTGGAAGGTAGATGAGCTCTTATGAGGATTATTGCTCTGAGCCTTCAATGTGCTTTTGGTCCAGAGCCAGGCACAGGGCAGGCAGGGGTTAAGCAGCCATGCAGCTCTACCTACTGCAAGTCCTGCATTACCAGGGCAGCCCCTGCTCACTGCTTTCCTTCTGGCACTTCCTGCCCGCTGTAGCTCAAGTGAGGTAACAGCTCATGAGTAATTTTAACTTGGTAATTAAAATAATCCTGTAAATCCTTGCTCTGCACAGCCTATTGCAGGTGGGGGCTGGCAGGCACAAAGGATGCCTCTTCCCTGTGGGAAGGATGGCAAGGGCCAAGGCTGCATCAGCCTGAGCCTGCATCTCCCACTGCATGGCTACTCCATGCAGAGGGACTTCAGAGTGTTGCTGGACCCAGTGCAAGCCTTGCTTGGTAGGAGGGCAGAGCTGTTCCTGCAATACATGCTTTCCTGCGAGGCTCTGCAGACATCTTGCTTGATTGAGAATCTCGGGGCTCTGTGCTGGGGCTGTGCAACAAGCTAGACACTGTTAAATATCTTGCTAGTCCTACCCTCACTCTGCTGCTGTCCCACGTGCATGTTTGTGGGTGGAGCAGGATTTAGGCTGGGTCAGCTTAAGGTGAGCCTGTGAGTCTCCTGTTCTCTGCCTGGATAGGTGCTGCATGTATCAGGGCATGCCTGTGAACTAGGGAGCTCCGTGCTGCCTCCAGGCTGCTTGTAGCATCTCACATCTCTTGATACATCCCTTCATGTGGCTTTGGTGACCTCTACAGTACTGTGTCCCCTCGCATACACCCAGGTGGCTTCAGACAGGAGCTGGGCAGCAGCTTGCTGAGAGTGTGATCCCAGGGAGAGCTTTCCCCAGTATGGCCCTTCCTGACCCTCTCCAGCTCTAATGGCTGTACACCCCAGAAACACGCTTGTGAGTGCCACCAGGCACCCAAGGGCTGTGCCAGCCCTTCTGGGCGGGATAGTTTCGAGCAGTTTACCTGAAACCAGCTGAGCTGCTGCGTTGTGGACAGGACATCAATTAGAGGACTTGCTACCCAACTGCTTGAGTCAGCCCTGTGAGGCTGTGTTGCACTCTGCATGCTGTTAA
The DNA here is from genome assembly GCA_013396975.1 of Bucco capensis. Classification (NCBI taxonomy): domain Eukaryota; kingdom Metazoa; phylum Chordata; class Aves; order Piciformes; family Bucconidae; genus Bucco; species Bucco capensis. The sequence continues at coordinate 43,094 of VWZO01006280.1, read as the reverse complement.
TGGGGCTGGAGCCAGGCGCCCGCGTGCCCGCTGGAGTCATTTTGGGGGTGCTGGTGCTCACCATGTGTTTTGGAGCTGGAGCTGTGCAGCATGGGCAGGGATGAGGCATGGGCAGGGATGAGGCAAGTTTGCGTGCTGCCTGTCTGCCCTGCCGCAGGGCAAAGTCCACTGGCACTGGGTCCATGCCAGGTGGGGATGGGAGTAGGGTGGGCATTCTGCCTGGGCACCGGGAGGAGGCTGTGCTGAGTCCCTGGCACTGCTCCCCTGCCCTGCAGCCAAACCATCTGTTCTCCTGGCTGCTTGCGCGGTGTGCCGCCAGCAATCTTGGGCAGAGTGGAGCAATGGTGCTGCCGTCTGGCCCCTGGTCCTGGGTGTTGACACCAGGTCTCTAGGAGCATCGTGCCTTGGGGATGCAAATGCCCCATGCCTTTGCTTTGCAGGTGTACAGACCTTGCATAAATCTTGCTGTGCCTTCCCTGGGATGCCAGTAGCTGCTGCAGAAGGAGACAGGGAGCCGTGGGGCCAGCACTGCTTTGCAGGGCAGGGTGCAGGGTGTGGGCAGGGCACCTTGCAGCACGCCTCCATTCAGGAACTGGCCTGACCAGTTCCTCGGGACCTTGGCTCGTGCTCTGCTCCCAGTTGCATTGGCCACTCATAACCTTATCTTTTGGCCCAGAGCTGCCTGCCAGGATTCCTTACCTCGGGCCAAAGCACATTATGGTGCTTTGCTGCTGGCTTTGGCGTGCCGGAGGCTGCACTTGGGTGCAGAGGGACTGAGCATGAGAACTGCTTCATCCCTGAGCAAGCTGGGAAAGGGAGAGTGACCTGTTGACTAGATGTACCTGGATGCTTAGGGCTGCATTGATTCTCATCCCAAAGAGCCCTCCCCAAGCCACAGGGCAGCCCCTTTTCTCCTCCCCATTCGAGACCAGCTTCTTTGGCCCACTCCCAAGTGACCTGAAAGGTTTCATTGCCCGGCACTCCCCTGGAGCAAGGATCCAGCTGAAGAAGTGACCTCCCAGCTCTGCTGTTCATCAAGGACCTGTCACAGGCTCTCCTATTTGCATGATGTCAGTGGAAGGGAGTAATAGGCAAGATGAGGGTGTCTCTCCCGGTTGAGGAAGGCTTGTTAGGGCCAGGAATAAACCAGCAGCTGCCCAGTGTTGTGCCTGAGCTGGGAGGCAAGTAGGACCAAAATCCCAGGAGCAAACACAGGGATTGTACTACCAGCAGTGGTGCTTTTAGTGACTGTTCCCTTGGTTTAGTTTGTTGCAAAGCGGATGTATCAGACAGACGTGGTTTGAGGTCTGACATTGGTAGAATGAGTTACACATGAAGCCACTGAGAGCAGCTTGTGGGTGTGGACTGCAGTGCTGTGTGTGATAAAGTGTGTGCAGGAAGGGTATTAGTGCTCCTCTAGTTTAAAAAAAAACAATAAATGTTTTCTGTAGCTGTGTAGTTTAATATTGAAGATAATTTTAAACTGTTGCCAGAGGAAATATTTAGGAATCTGAAAGGGATCAGTTGTGGAAGCAGATATATATACCCTCAGATATGTTCCTAATTTACAGGCTCTGGACTGGCATACCCCTGTACATAAATAAAGTACATACTCAAAGCACCCCACAGTCTTTGCCTGTGCAACTGCTCACCAGCAGTGGGGTCTAATGTTCCCCATCCCACTCCTTGGCCTGGGGAGGGATGGCTGGGAGCAGCCCTATGCCTTGGCTCCCTGCTGCCCTCCTGCACACTGCTGCCTTCTGGAGATCATGTGAACTTCACCTCTTTGCTAAGCACAGCTGCCTTATACACGCCTGTGGTTCTTGTACCTCTGACAGCTGAGGTCAAGAGCAAGTTGCTTTGGTCCAGCACAGTTTGGGACTTGTGCTGGTGGCTGTGCAGTATTGCTCACGTTGGCAAGAGGCTTCCCCCATGTTTGGGTTTAAATCCCTGAATGTATGAAGGTGGCAGTGCCCCAGGAGGTCAGCAGTGCTGCTGCCCTCACTGCCTGGCCATGCTTGGGGAAGGCATTGCTCCTCTCTCTGCTTCTCCACAGAGCCCTGTTTGACTATGACCGGACCCGGGACAGTTGCTTGCCCAGCCAGGGTCTCAGCTTCTCCTATGGGGACATCCTGCACGTCATCAATGCCTCTGATGATGAGTGGTGGCAAGCTAGGCTTGTCACACCCCACGGCGAGAGTGAGCAGATCGGGGTCATCCCCAGCAAGAAAAGGTGGGCCTCCATCAGCAGGAGCTGTCACACCTGTTGCCTCCTGGATCTCCCCCATCTCCATGAGCACTGCAGCCCTCAAGGGTCTGCTCAGGGTGGGATCTCCTTGTGGTCCCAGCCTACCTGCCCTTCTGTGGCTGTGCAGCATGAATGGCATCCCAGCAGCTCTTTCTTCCCTTTAACTTCCAATCAGGGTGGAAAAGAAGGAGAGAGCACGGTTGAAAACAGTGAAGTTCCATGCCAGGACCGGCATGATTGAGTCCAACAGGGTAAGTCCTGAGCTGAGGCTCAGTGGGGTGCCTGGAGCCAGTAGCTAGCAGGGGCAGGATGAGTCCCAGCAGCCAGAGCCCCTGGAGGGGTGGCTGGAGCAATCCCAATGCAAAGAGCAGCATGACTAGACCTGCCTGAGGCCCTCATCTGCTCAGCATGAATCCTCTGTGACTCTGCAGGGGGTGAGCAGAGGAACCCAGGATGGTGCAAAAGCGCTGGGGAAGGACCCTTGGTTGGAATGATGGGGGAGCAGAGACTGTTCCACTGCAGCCTGTGGCTGGTAGCTGACTGCAGGTAGTCCATGCAAGTGAAGGTAGCCACCCTCACCCCTTGCGCAGAGCACTTAGGGAGCAGACAAGGAAGGGCTAACAGCCCAGCTACCCTTGCAGAACTGCCAATTACCCGATCAGCTCCCCAGCATCTCTACCACATGTTTTTCTCCATGCTTAATCTTCTTCCTGCATTGCAGTTTTCATGTAATCTCCACGATTTCATTTGAGGGTGACTGCCCTGACACAGGTCCTCATTGTCTCTTCATTTTAATTTAACCCACCTGCATTAAACGCCATTGTTTTTTCTGTCCTCCCTTCCATCTCCATGTTCTTCAGTCAATCAAAACGAAACATAAAAAGAGTTTTCGCCTCTCTCGAAAGTTTCCATTTTACAAGAGCAAAGAGAACCTGGCCCAGGAGACCAGCGGACAGGAACGTAAGTAGCAGCTGGCCAAAGAGGGCAAGCGTGCAGCTCTTGGGTCTCCTGCCTTGTGGGGAGGCATTCAGCACGTTTTCATAGCCAGAGGTCCTGGTCCTGGCATCTGCCCGTGTTCAGATGTGTGCTCCACAGTCGTGCCAGCAGCTAGGGAGAAGCCGGAGCTTGAAATGAAAGTGATGGCTGTGGGCTAGTGCTCTCTTTCTCTCTCTCATGTTCAGTGTCTTCATCCTTTCATCCAACTTTACACCTGCTTGACCTCCTGCTCTGCCTCCCCCTGTTCTCCCCTCTCTGCTGCAGGCTCTGCTTCCTCCCTCCAGCTGCCAAGGGCTGCTCTCCTCCAAGAGAGGGGCTGGCCACCTCCTGAAGAGTTTCTCATATGCCCATCAGCTCTGAAAGGGAGGTCCTGCCTGCACTCCCCATCTCCCCTAGAAGTGATTTGCAGCTACATATTCCCATCTGAGAGCCTTTCCTGCAGGTTAAACCCTGTAGGCACATGCTCTTGGTGGTGGAGAAGCTGTCCACCCACAACCAAGGCACTCTTTGGTAGCTGGCTGCAGATGCTGGGACTCCCAGCTTCAGACTCTGGCTCCTGGTGAAGGTAGGGCATTCCGTGTGTTACCCCAGATCCTGATGTGGGTAGTACTGGAGTTGCTCACTGAACCCAGCTCCTTCTTCCGTTCCTTTGGCAAGCATCCAGACAGAGAGCTGTTGTCCTTGCACCTTGGGGAAGAGGAGGTGGGCAAGGCAGAGCAGTGACTATACCCAAATGCCAGTGCAGCAAGCACATTGCATCCCTTCCAGTAGCTCTTCTGGGCAGAAGGTTGGTGCTGGGCTACTCTGGGGGCTGCCCACATCCATCTGCTGCTTGTGCCAGGCTAGCACCAGTTTCTAGTAAGCTTAGCAGCCAGCACAAGCCTCTGGCCTGCAGTGAGAATTAAGTCTGTGTATCTGGGTATCTCTTACAGTGCCTGGATGTGGCTGGGCTCTAGACAGCTCCATGCTTGAGCTAGGGGCTCGCTAGGCCGTTGCTCTGGGCCAGTCCTATGGTGCAGTGATGTATAGCGCAGGGATTGGCCAGACAATGCTCTTTGCCAGCCTGTGTCACAGCCCCATAGCCAGCTCCCTCACTGTGCTCTGCCACTGCTTGCAGTGGGATGTTTCTGCCATGTTTCCACAGCCCATGCAAGCATTGAGGTGTGGGCAGCTAACACATGCAGGTGTGTGGGGGGAAAGGTGTCCCTCTGCTGTGCGTTGGAGGACTGGCTGTGCTCTTTTTGCTCCCAGAGTGGCCTGGCTGTTCCAGGGGAGTGCAGGGTCACTGAGCCCTGCCAGGACACCCTGTGAGGTACCATGGAGAAACATGTCAGGCCTGCTTGTCAGCAGCTTGGGGCTGCAACTGCGTGGTGCCAACAGATGCCTCCCAGTGCTGCTGTGGCCACCCTGCCCTCCTCAGACCCAGAGTTGTCCTCGGGGGCTCTTTGCAGAGAGGATGAAGCTCAGTGGGAGGGTCCAGCTGCACAAAGTGAGACATTGGCAGCAGGCTGATGGCGTCAGCTCTGAAAACATTGAACCTCACTTGCAGTTGCAGCTCTGGGCCTTTCTGCACTCCTGTCACTAATGCTGGTCTGGCTCTGTCTTCCCCCATCCCTCTGACTGCCCTCTCCCGCGCTCTCTTTTCTCCCCCTCTCCCCCCTCTCGCTGTCTGTGAAATCAGGACTTCCCTGGGTTAAGTGACGATTATTATGGAGCAAAGAACCTGAGTAAGTCGAATTTTGATGCACATTGTTCACTTTCTCTTGCTGGCATGCCTGGTGGTGCCTGGGGAGCAGCCGGGCTCTGGCCTGGGCAGCTGCACTTCTCTGGGTTCAGGGAAGGAGGAGCCCTGTGGGTGTTGCTTCTCTGCTGGGGAATGCTCTGTCTGCCGGTGGAGGCTACTGGAGGTGCTGGCTGCTGCACGTGGGAGGAGATGGGGCAGTTTGCTTGGGGATGTTGACTGTGCCCTAAGCACACCCAGCTGAGGGCTGCCCTTAGCACCTGGGATGAGCTGTACCTCTTCATCCTCCTCCTCCTGCTCCTAGCTGGCCTGGCTGATGATTTAGCGCTTAGAATCTCAGAACCTCTGCCAGTGCAGGTGGAAGGTGGCTGTGACGACAATGGGTCTGCTCTGAGTGGGGCCAGTAACAGTGTTCTGAAGTGTTGCCACCTTCCTTGGAGGTACCATGTAGCCAAACCTGTGAAACAGTAATAGAAGGAGCCCCTGAGCCCTCCCAGCTGGGTGTGAGTCCCCTGCCAAGCTCTGCAACTGTCCTGACCAGTGCAGAGTCCAACCAGGGATAGGCAGTGGCCAGCAAGCCTCTGTGGGGCGGTCACAGCACTGGGATCAGCCTGAGCAAGCAAAGTCCCAAACTCTGTCCCATCCTGTCATTGTCTTGTCTCTGTGAGTCCCAGCCCTGTCCCCAGAGGTAGGCTTCCCCATCCCTGTGCTGGTGTGGAACCATGCCCTCCTTTGCCCTCCATGTGCATGCTGCACCTGTTCCCCCTGCCAGCACCCTGCTCCCCATGCACTCCACCTTCTCTCAGCATGGGAAGCCCAGCACCTGCACATGTCTGCCCACACCTGCCAGGCAGCCCCCTCCTGGCATCCCTGTCTTCTCTCAGAGTAGCTGAACATCCCTCTGCACGTCTGGTTTCCCAGCAAAGGATGAGAGATGCCACCCTGCCCGTGCAGCACAGGCTTGTCCTTGTCCCAGTGGATGCTGGGGTGCAGGGTTTTTGGGAGGCCGGTGCAGCCCTGCTCTGCGTCAATAGTGCTGGGTGACAGCTGGGGTGTCCCCATGCCTTCCACCCATGCTCCTTCTGAAGGAGGTGTCTCTGGTTGCTTTGCAGAGGGCGTGACATCAAACACCAGTGACAGCGAGAGCAGTTCCAGTAAGTGTCTCGCCTGCTCTCCTGCCGCTGTGCACGTCTTTGTGTGTCTCTGTGTGTGTGTTATCTGTGTGCACGTTTGGGCACTTCCATCTTGTCTTGTCCCGGTGGTGGTTCTGTTCAGAGGCTGGTCCTTCCTGCTGATGACACCAAGATGCTGCAGCCAGCTCCCTCTTTGGGGCTGGGGGGACCAGGCACTGGGGAGGCAGGAGTAAGCCTGCCTGTGTCCCTGCTCTCTCCTGGCTGCAGGGCTCTGCTCCAAGGCTGGGTGGTGGGTTCCCAGTCCATGGTGGTCCCTCATCCTCGGTGCCTGCTCTGGGAAGCTATGGTCAGAGGATGAGTCTGTTGCATAGGTGGCTTCTAGAGCCCAAGCCTATACAAGAGCATGGAGGTACAGCTGCAGCAAATGCTCCCTTTATCTGTGATGGGTCCTCTAAATATCTGCAGCACATCTGCTGTCCACCCTGCAGGGAGGAGAGTGCATCCTAATGGGGCCCAAGCCTGCAGCAGTGGGGAGGGAAAGAGGAGGCTTGACCCAGAGTTGGGACATGAATAATTAACATAGATCAAATGCTGGTAACTGCATGCTCATCACTCGACTTCAGCTGGCAACGCGATGAGGGCAGCCTGGAGGTGCCCCAAGGGCTGTGGGAGGTTGGTGGGGGCAGGAGCCAGCTCCTTGTGGGTGCAGAGGGGCTGGAAAGCTGCTGTGAGCACTCACCTGCCTCTCCATGGCTCTGTTGCAGAAGGACAAGAGGATACCATCCTGTCATATGAGCCGGTGACGCGGCAAGAAAGTAAGTCTTGGCACTGAGCTGCCCCATGCCTGCTCTGGTGTCAGCATCTGTCCCTGGCAGAGCCAGGCTGACTGGTGCAATCTCCTCCCTGCCTCTGCTGTACCAGCACAAGGCCAGCTGAACACAAGCAGAGTTTCTTGTCTGTTGATTGCACACTACCTCAGTCCCTGACCTTGATTGCCCCTTTTTAATCAATGGAAAATACTTTTGACCTGGTCTCTAAGACCAAGGGAGAGATCCAGAACTGTAACTGAGCTGGGCTTTAGTCTCCAGCTGAGGACAGGATTATCCTCCCTGTCTTGGGCCAGGTACCTGCTGCACAGCAATCCTCCCAGCTCTCAGCATTTTACCCTGCTCAGTGCTCAGTACCTGCAGATCTTTTACAGGCTGAATAGTCCCAGCTTCAGCAGTCTCTCCTTGCCAAAAGATGGATCAGACTCTTAGGCTCCTGTCACTCCCCCAGCTCTGTGGCATTCTCGCCCAGCTGTCCTGGCTGTCTGGCTTCTACCCTGAGCAAGAGAGCAGCTTTGCTGATCTATGACCCCACAGACCCTCAGCACCTTTCCCAGGGCCATGCAATTGATTTGGGTCAGATGAGAAGGAGATGTTGACCATGACCAGGAGGAGATAAACTCATATGGAGAAGGCACCTTTGGGTGCCCATGTGAGCCCTACTAGCAGGGAGAGGGCAGGTTGATGCCAAAAGTGGCAGAAGGATCAGCTGCCTGCAGTGCAGACAGGGCTTCAGGTTGTGGTTCTTGTTCACAGTTCACTACGCGAGGCCGGTGATCATCCTGGGTCCAACCAAGGACCGAATTAACGATGACCTCATCTCTGAATTCCCACACAAGTTTGGTTCCTGTGTGCCTCGTAAGTCCCAGCTGGCCCTCAGTGCCCTGGCTGGAGGGAGGGGAAAGTGGTGTCTCTGCTCCTTGCAGGGTCAGGCCTGTGGTGTGGGGATGGGCTGGGAACACGCGTGGGTTTGTTCCTCCCAGGCCAGTTGGCGTGTGTCTCTGCGGGGTTGCTCATGATGCCCACTCTCCTCCAGACACTACCAGGCCTCGGCGTGAGAATGAGGTGGATGGACAAGACTACCACTTTGTTATATCCCGTGAACAGATGGAGAAAGACATCCAGGACAACAAGTTCATAGAAGCTGGGCAGTTTAATGACAATCTCTATGGGACCAGCATTCAGTCAGTGCGGGCAGTGGCCGAGAGGGTGAGTGTTGGGTAGTGTTCCTGGGCCCAGGATGCATCCAGCCCAAACCCACATGCATTCAGCAGTTCCACTCCTCTTCTCATGTTGTTAATGAAGGGCTGTAATCACAGTAAGCAAGCGTGGCATGAGTCTCTCCTTCCTCCAGAGCCCTGACAAGCCACATGGCTGCTTTCCTCAAGCTATGTGGCTCTGCCTTGGTGTCATACCTCTGTCATCCAAATTCCATCTGAAAACCTGACACTGGCAGCAGCAGCCTCATGCTTGGGAGCTTGCAGAGCAAAAGTGCCTGGCTGCCCTTCTGAAAGCAGTGGCATTTCCTCTGCAGTAGTGTACCAATGGCTTCTAAATTGCTTCACACCTTCAGAGAAAGATTCAGTTCCTTTGCATTGCTGCTGTCCTGCCCTAAACGGGCACAAACATAAGGCCACTGGGAGTTAGTTGGCTTGTGTCTCTGGACTGGTGTTTCACCCCTGGCTCCTCTCTTTTGTAAGCACATCTGTATGAACAAGATGTATTCTGCACAGAGTAGACTTTGTGGGTAGGTCTGATCCCAATTGTCTCCTTTCCAGGGGAAACACTGCATCCTGGATGTGTCTGGCAATGCTATCAAGAGGTTGCAACAAGCACAACTTTATCCCATTGCCATTTTCATCAAACCAAAATCTATTGAAGCTCTCATGTAAGTGCAACACCATGTTCTGTGGCTCTCTGGGGCATTCGTGTGTCAGCTGCTTCTGCTTTTTATAAAGCAGTGGAAGCTGCTGCTGTTGCTGAACTTGCCCTTTGTTAAGAGGAGCTGGACCCATTGCTGTCTTTGTTGTGTCCCTCCACATCTAATGCCATGGTGTATCCAGGCTCCATGGATTGCTTCAGCTTAAAGCCCTTCATTCACCCCAAAGAGGATTATCCATGGAAAAATCTAAGAACACTCCTGAATGTGCCTGGTGTAACGTGCTCACCTGGGCCCTGAGTCCAGGCAGGAGAGCTGGCAGCAGCCTGTAGTGGTAGATGACAGCTACATGGTGGCTGAGGCAGGCCAGCCCTGGGAAGCTGAGATGTTTGCTGTGTCCCTAAGGGGAACCTTCTGCTTGTCTTGCTGCTCCTGGCCATGCAGAGTGCAGGCTGGGAAGAACAGAAGAGCTGAGCTTGCAACTCTTCCACACAGCAGCACAGAATGTTATCTGTGAGGAGATTCACTAGCTAGAGACAGACTCTAAGATCTGAAGAGGCTCTGTTGGCACCAAGGGCACTGGGAAAAACCCCTTCTCAAGCCAGAATGGGTCAGACTGCTTCTGTGGGTGTTGTATGGAGATGAGGGAACCTAGGCAAGGAGAGTGGTGACAGGCTCTGGAAAAGCAGGGAAACTTCTACAGAGGTCTTACAAATTTGGATAATTGTCTGGATTTAAGTCAACTTCTGTGCTCTGGTGAAACAGGCAGGGGCTTGGCAATGGGAGGAACTGTTGGAAGTTGAGATGAAGGACCAATGGGGAAAGGGCCTGCCTTTGAGAGCTGGGTCCTGCACAGCTTCTGTTCCTGCTATGCAGAAGCTTCCTATGTACCCAGGCTCCATGGGCTATTTTTGCTTCTGTTCATTGCTAAGAAAACAAGCTCAGTTTCTGGTTTTTTCCTGCCTGGCAGGGAGATGAACCGGAGGCAGACGTACGAACAGGCCAACAAGGTCTTTGATAAAGCCATGAAACTCGAGCAAGAGTTTGGAGAGTATTTTACAGGTGAGTGTCCTGAGCATGCTTGGAGCTGATGGATTTTTATGTTTCTAGCTGGCAGCTGTTACGTCTCTACCAGCACTGTCTTACTGCAGGGTCATGGGAAAATGTCCAGCTTCATCAAAGCAAAAAAGAAATGGCACTTTGCCAGCAGAGCTCTGCAAAGAGACTGCTTCAAGATCAGTGGATAAGAGCAAACCAGATCTAGAGAAGGAGACAAGTTGTCAGGCAGGATTTTCCAAGTTTGTGAAAACTTATCACCAACTTTAATAAGAACAAGGAAAGAAAAAAATCCCCAAGCAAAGAAAATGCAGCACAGGTTATGGGCTCTACAAGGCTACAGGAAATAAAACTCCATGCATGGGAGGAAGAGGAGCATTTTCAACAAGAGAAAAGAGTTATTTTGAAGAGGAAAGATAAGAAAATAGTGACCTAAACGATAGAGACTGTCCAGAGTTGTTGCAAAACAGCTCCTAAAAAGTGACTGGAAGTTTGGCTGGCTTCCTAAGTAGTCTTTGCTGAAGAGCCAGTCAGGGGCTGCCTGGCACTGTGTGCCTGCAGAGATGAGCTGTTCATGACACAGGCATCCTTATGCATTAGGGAACTAATATTTGTAACATGATTAATTCTGGAAAATCCTGAGCAGGCAAAGAGGCAGAGAAACTAGTCTTCTGTCTTTCCTCCAGTGCAGTAACTGTTTCTTCTGAAGTTCAGGAGTGATAATCCTGCCAAACCCTCTATTATCCACCTAACAGTTACCAGAAAAAAATTCCAAGCACAACATTGTTCCAGAAATGGATCTCAGTTGAGCAAATGTGTAGGTACAAACAGGGTAAAAGCTTTCCCCAGGCCACCTGTCCTGGGCAGCAGTTCCAGAGCTGCTGGCTGCTCTTCCAGGAGGAGCATAAAGGAAGTGTGTGCCGTGGTTTTGCCAGACCCTCAGCATGCCATCGTGCACTTGGATGTGAGTTTGAAGATGACCTGGGGAAGGAATGCTCTTGGCTGAAACCTGCTGGTGAAAGAAGTGGGCAATAGGCAGAGAGGTGGTCTCTGTAGCAAGTTCTGTGCCAGGAACTTACAATGAGGGAACAAAGATGCTGGAAGATGGTCCTGGCTAACTGAGTTACCAGACAGATTTGACCCTCCATGTGCATTTACTTGGTGTGATGTAGGAAACACAGTGAAGTGCTTTGTGTTGTGTCTGTGCTGAACAGCAAGACTGTCACTGGTCTTTGGGCAAGAGTTACTACTGGGAGCACCAGCCATAAGCTGGATAGTGCTGCAATTCCCACCCTGCAGCAGAGGAAGCAACAAACATGAGGAGTCCACCAGAGGGGATGGACAAATCTAGCCCCTCGTGGTACACGTTTGGTACACACTGCCTAATCTGCACAGGCCTTGCTCTTCACCACAGTGGAGTAGCTGCAGTGCCAGGGCCAGCTGCCTGCAGCCTTGGAGCAGTGGTGTGACACAGTTTGCAAAGCTGATTAGCAGCCTGTTGTGGAGAACCCAGCCAGCACTTCACATACAGAAGGAGCTCTGCCAGCACGGAATCAGCTCTTGCTAATCCCCTTGGACACACTGGGTTAACCCTCTGTGTGTCATCATGTGCCTATTGCTGCTCCTTTGACATGTCTTGTCTCATTTGTTAATCAATGGCCGTGCCACACCAGCCCCTTTGGAGCAGAGTGAAGGCCTTGCCCATAGTTCATGGCAGGGAAGGTGCAGCACTGCCTGGTGCTCAAGATCTTGCTTGTTCTCTCCTCTTCCAGCCATCATTCAAGGAGACTCTCTTGAAGAGATTTACAGCAAAATAAAACAGATCATTGAGGACCAGTCCGGGCACTACATCTGGGTCCCATCCCCAGAGAAACTCTGAAGATGTCCCCTACCTGCTTCCCTGTGAGCAGAAGATCTCCAAAGTCCCACCCCACCCGAGCCGTCTGCCCCGAGGAGGGAGGATATGAGAACTATTCCTGCCCCCTTTTTTAGAGCCTCACAAAATTGAGTTTTCTAGTCCTGTTTCTTTTGTTGGGATGAACTCATTCATCACGTGACTGTTCCCACCGTTCCTGCATGGACCTTCCCACTGCTCCATTAGAGACAGATGAGAACCCATTCAAAGTCACTTTTTTAGTATTATTATTATTATTATTATTATTACTATTATTAACTAAATCAAGATGGGAGGAGGCGGCTAAGACTAACATAACAAGTGAAACAATGGACTCTGAGCACATGAGCTAGGATCAGAGCTCCAGGGGCATTTTTTTTCCAAGTGTGACTGTCTAGCAGCTCTGAACAGTGCAGCAGGAAGCATTTTATTTATCTGTATATGTAATTTATATATAATATATAGAGAGATATTATATATATATTATATATATGTATGTGGACTAGGAAACCTGAGGGACCTCTCTTAAAAGGTGTTGTATTACTGCAATGATCTTTCAGTTGCTCTGTCCCAACCACTGGCTGTAGGGAGTCCACTTGGGGCAGAGGAAGAGCTCAGAAGGGTACCAGGTGCTTCAGAAGCCTCTCCTGTTGGGGCCAGCCTCCTGCCAGCTGCCCCAGGTCTATGAGACAGAGCAGAGACTGGTGCACTGCCTGTGCTAAAGGGACCAGAGAAACACAGTGAGGAGCCACAGCTGATCCCAGTGAGGCTGAGAGACAGACACTGGGCAGGAGGCTGCAGAGCAAGAGGATGGATGATACTACATGTTAAATTGCACATTGTTTTACATGCCACCTTTCTGTGTTTGCATGAGAGGTTTCCTTTTGGTTCTATTTTTTTAAGCTGATTTTAAACCAAAACCATATTGTGTTGCTGTGTTGGCTTTTTTTTTTTCCCCCCTCTTTTCTTTTTCATTATTCCATCTTTCTCTTGTTAATTATGAACTGAATGGGTATAAAATCAATTTTTTAAACTTATTTTTTAAGCTGGCTCTATTGTAAATGGAATCTAGATCTGTGATGTTTAGTTAGGAAATACTCTACTGGCCACATGGAACAAATGTACTTGCTCTCCTGTGTTGCTGTGGAAAAGCTGGGACATTGGGCTGGTCCTGTATCTGTGGGTGCAGGTGAAATGACTCATGCTAACTTGTGGCATTCCCTTTTCCACTAACCACTGGCAGGAAAAGCCCCCAACCATGCCTTGGACTCACACTTTTCCAAATTATCCGAGCTATTCCATGTCAAAATCCTCACTTTTCTGCATGCAGGTAATGGTGGTGGCCTGCCCTGTGGCTATCTTTCCAGCACAGCAGGGACCTTGCCTGCTTCTCTGGGAGCTGGGGCTTAACAGGTGGACATGTAGCTGCCTCACCTGGTTGTGTTTTTGACATCTCTGCATAAATCCTCTTTCTGCAATGGAGTTCTGCTCCCTCTCTCAACATCACCCTAGAAAACCAGCTTTAGGTGGCCTGTACTCACAGGTCTGTGGGGCAGAGGGATGCAGAGCTGCACCCATCAGCTGAGCTCTGGGATTTTTCAAGTGAGGTGACACTTGGTGCTGAGACAGTTGGCCCTAAACTGATAAATGTTTTTGGCTTCCACACTTGTTCTGTCCTGGGAGCAGGTGCCTTGTGTGAGTCTGGGGGGGAGTCTAGCATAGCCTTTGAGCAGGAGATATGTTGCTGGCTACTCACAGTACAGAAGAGTGCTCCTGCTTTGCAAAGGACTGGTGAATGCTGTTTCTCACACACAGTGCCAAGCACCAGAACAAAGGAGGTCACCATACGAGTATGAGCAGGTAAGTTTGGCCTCCTTCCCCCTATTTTATAGGGATAAATGAACATGTGGGGTGCTGGTTCCTTTTCTGAAGGAAGCAGATATCACTGTGTCAGTTGGTGCATGGTGCACATAGGCTATGGCTTTCAGTGTGCACAGGAACTGCTGTAAGACTGCCTGTGGACTCTCTGGTGAGAAGCTCTTTACTCATCCTGCATCACAAGGAGCCCTGCAGGGACTGAGCAGCTTCCTGGGACAGAAAGCAGTGCTGCAGAAGAGGTGCTGCTGCTGCTAGCATGGTGGAGGGCAAGAAGGATTCTGCTGTCAGTCTGACAAACCCTAAAGGAGTGAACTTGGGCACTGGATTCCTGTTTGGCATCTAGCTCCTTGTCCCAGTGGCCATGCCCAGCTGCTATAAACATCAGTCCCTGGAGGAGTGGAGTAAGTGAAACAAAAGTCCTTAAGATGCTAGGCATACCATTCCTGGCTTTTTTGTTTGGTTGGGTTTTTTTGTTTTCCCCCCTCCCTAATAGCCTGTCTCCCTCTACTCAAGTTCCATGGAGAACAAGCTGCTGTGCTCCATGGCCTAGCTGACAGTATCGAATCGATCATGGTGACACTCGTTGATTACCAGTGTTTCTTCCAAGGAGACATATATTTTTAATAAACAGAGAATTGCAAAGAACTCTGTCTTTGAGGCCTTGTATGCTAGATCTGGGGTTTTTTTTGGTGCTGAGCTGAGCAACTATTGCTATGGTCTCTCCACAGCGTGTGTGTTGACAGTGGCTTTAAAAACAACAACAACAAAAAGGTTGGGGTTTAGTTTCAGTATAAAAGGTGGTCACTGAGAACTTGCCTGAAAGAAAAGGAAGAGGGCTTGTTTACAGCTATTGCAAGGACACTGAAAAACTTCTTTTTTTGGATTGTTATAGTACAGGTTGACTCTGGTTTGATGACTTGACACCATAAATGTGTTTTGGGTCATGGCTTGAATTGTGGGGAGTTTCCTTTACAAATGCAGACTAAATAATAGGGTTTATATGATGCTACATAATTGGAGATAAAGACAGCAAAATAACCATCTAGTCCAGCTAATATAGAGCATTTTTTTTACAATTTAACATGCTGTTCAGACATCAGAGAGAAGAAAGAAGTTCTAGAGACAACTAGCAGCTTTTTCTGGTATCTCTAAGTGCAGAGAACAGGAGTGTTCACTGAAAGCCAAATGTATGAGGTATCATACATTCCTGTCTAAATCTGCTTTGTCATTTAGCTGAGCTAACTGAAAGGTGAGAGGGTTTGGGGTTTTAAACCTTGGGATGGTTTTATTTGCCTTTCAAACTGCACAAAGGAGAAGTGAGATTTGAGGGGAACAGGAGTGTTGTACTGGGCATGGGCCCACAGTTTGCAGACACTTCACAATTTATGAAACTCATTGGGCAAATAAAACAGTTTAGAAACTCCTCTCACTGATCAGATCAACAGTCTTGTGGTGCTGGTTGGCCATAAAACATTGGAAGATAAAAGATTTGCTAGGCAGATCTGATGCTAGCATTACCAGGCCCCAAAATCAAACTGATTGCTTGCATAGGGATGGATTTGGAATAGTGAAGCTGTTGATGTAAAAGCAGCACAGGAACATTGTCTGTTAACAGCTGCCAGGCTTCTCTGTCCAGTCTGCAGAGTTAGTTCCAGCAACTCTGAGCTGCAGCATGTGCATCTGCTGACACTCCTCCCTTAGCAATCCATGTTGGTTTTGAGCTGGTGTGTCATCTTCATCTGCTCCAACTGTGAAATGCTGAGGTTCCAGGGGGGGAAAGGAGCCCAGGATTATATTCTCCAATAGATAGTGTCACTCCTGTACCGTGGAGACAACCACTGAAGAGTGGCATACTGAGAGAAGGAGGGTGGCATGAAGTCAAAGAAGAACTTGCTCTTTTGAAGCTTTTTTTAAGAAGCTGTTTTTCTGGCTAAGGATAAATTGCTCAGCCTACCAGGACCTTAGCAAAGTCCTCCTGGACCATACAAAAGCATAGCATTGTGCTGTTCATGATCCTGTCTCATCATAGACAGAGAGGGAGTTGTTTCTTTTATCTCCCAAGATGCCTGCAACAGGCATGAAACTAATCTGCCCTAAGACCCTTCTAGAAAAATTAGACCATAAGCTGCTTGTGTTATAGAGAAATAGCCATGCTTCTGGCTGCAGCTCTGGTTAATTAACTGTCTTGGCACTTCAACATTAAGCAGAGGAGCCCAAGATCTGTGAGGCTACTGGAAGAGGTGTTTTAAAGCACTTCAATAATAGTTTTCTCAAACTTTTTCTCCCCATTGGTGCCTGAGATGCTGACACCTGGACAGCTGTCTTGGGGCTTTCCTTGCAGCATAGCCTTCAAGGACTGTTATTCTCTGTTTTCCTCAAGCTGTCACAGCAGAATTCATGGCACTAAAACATCTGCTGTGAAGCAGGTAAAGTTATCATCATGTTAAAGGTGTCCTGAAGAATCCTTAGGTACCCTGTGACCTTCAGTGTTTATTTATATCCCTTGCCTCCAAAATGAGGTCATGTTGCTTGACTTTAGCTTTTTTAACCCTAAGGAAAAAAAACCATTACATGGCTTGGGTCAGTCAGTGCAGCATCTGCTAATGGAACAAGCACAAAGGAGCTGTGGGAGACTAGCAACATACCTTGTGGGGACCACACTTGCCTCACCCCCAGGGGTGACAGTGGTATTATCTCCCTGAGTTCCAGTGCACTACTTGACAAAAGCTTCTACCCAATCCTCTAATGAGCTTCAGCCCTCTTCCAATTACCTTGCTTTCTGATTACTGTGATCAATTCTAAGTGCTAGTGGCCAGATCATCCCCTCTTCATTCCTGCCCCTGCAGAATGCTCAGTGCAGCCAGCACACAAACACCAGTGAAGCTCTCAAACTGGGTGTTGGGAGGCAGTGCAAAGTGCTCCCCGAGAGGAAAGCTCCCTGAGAGCCAGAGTTTTACTGCAGGTGCCTCTGGGGTAAGAGGTGTCAGAAGGGGCTCCAGGGCTCAGCAGCTATGGCTCTATGCTCTCTGCCCTTCCCCACTTCCAGACTTTCCTGGGCAGGTTTCCTTACAGCCACATTCCTAGTGGTTTGGAGGTAAAATTACCCACTCCCTGGATCGGTTCTGGAAGTGACATTGTATTTCCCTTGTGCCTGTAGACTGTTGAGATGCTTCCCAAAGAGGCAATTATCAGATTAGGAGAAAGGACAAGGCGGAATGTGGAATGTATCGGCTGGGGAAAGCAGGAAAATGTGTTACATTTGTGGATACATTTGGATACAGAGGATACATTTGTGTTCTTAGAAGCAAGGAGAAACTCTGAAGTTCCAGAGCAAGTGTCCAGCACACCCTGGAGCTTCCACAGAAACTACTGCTGCAATGCCAGCCCCTGAAGCAAGCTGATAACATCTCAGGATGAGCACCCAGACTCTCTCAGCTGAAATAATGCTGCAACAGAGCAGTGATCAATAACAAGAGAAGCTGGAGGAGGAATGAGCAGCACTGATATCCCACAGTCATCCTTGTTGGGCTAGTGACCTATAAAACAACATTTAGCTTAGTAAACTATACACTGGACCAACTGCATCTACACTAGCAAACTCATTGCACAAACACCTGCAAAACAGAGTAATTGCACACCAACTACCTGTGGGGGAAGTTACTGGAAATGCAGTCTGATTCAGCTAGGAGAGGAACTTGCCCTAGTTAAAACCTATTGCAAATACTAAGCCTGGACTAAAAGGTACAATGTAAAAACGTGCAGAGAAGTCTGCAACTGATCTGACCTGGACTTCTTGATAAAGTCTGTAGCATAAAAAAATCAAACTGAGCATCTCTAAGGAAAGAATTCAAACAATTCTAGCTCTAGGCAAAAATGCATTTAGTGCTTCCTGCCTTCTATGGCTATATGTAATTATCTGCTCTGCTTATTGGGCAAACATGGCCTTCTCATCTGGTACACTGTGACACCTTTACCTGGTTAGGTGTTTGTGCAAGTCAGAACTAGGAACAATAATTAAAGACAACCCAGCAAAGCACCAAGGAGATACTACAAGCAGCAATGGATTGCTTTGACTCTATGGCATTGTTCACAGCCCCTGCATTAATGTAATGCATACATCTCCAAAAGTGTGACTCCAGAAGAGTTATCTGTAGTATGTGAGGCCTGGCTTTTTATGGGTTCAGAGGTGTTTCTTAGTTAGACAGCATATTGTGCATTAAAGATCTCAAATTAGACCTGGGGAACCAAGGACTTGAGGTGAACAATTTACTCTCAACAGCTTCATCCTGGGCTGGGGGATGTGGCTCTTCTTCCACAAACTGGGGTTGGCAGAGGGTGCTGCAAGCAGAGACACACTGGGCACCCCCATGCCCTCCCACGCCATCCCATGCCCTCCCATGCCTCTCACTGTCACCAGGGTAAATATTTACAGCTGGCAGGATGGGATGAGGGGTCCTTGGCATGGGGACATTGCAACACCCAGAGCAGGGTCTCATGGAGCTGTGGCAGGTCTGGACATCCTTTTGTCAGCCTCCTCTTCCTCAGGACTATCCCTCACCACATGGAGCCAGCAGCCTCATATCTGCTGTCAGGAAAACAGGAAGAATGAGGATGGATGTGGGAAAAAACAGGGGAAAAGGCCCTTTGCCCCACACCCACATTCCCACCAGTGCTGGCACCAGAGAGAAGTGGCTGATGCAGGGTTTTTTCCCCTCTCCGGGGGTATGCCAAAGCCCTTGGTGGGCAGCTGGGAGCGGTAACACAGGGACACAAGGGTCGCTGGGGTTAGTTTCTCCACCCCCAGGAGTCAGCATCGCTTCTGGAAGCAACCTCAAGCTGTGTCTCTGCTCCTCACTCGCCTCAGCGCTGGCCCAACGCGGTCCAGAGGCGCCCTCAGGTGCACGAGTGCTGCTTTTCACCGAGTCACCCAACCCCAGCATGGAGGGAGGTGGAAGGGACCTCTGGGGAGCATCCAGTTCAACCCCCCTGCTAAAGCAGGGTCACCCACAGCAGCTTGCCCACAATCACCTCCAGGTGCCTTTGGAATCTCTCCAGAGAAGGAGACTCCACAACCTCTCTGGGCAGCCTGGGACAGGGCTCCATAACCCTCATGGCAAAGCAGCTTTTCCTCCTGTTCAGATGGAACCTCCTGGGTTCCAGTTTGTGACCATATTTATAAATATCACAGCTCCGGAGTTCAAAACTCAGGTTGGGTGGGTGGGTTTTTAACAACAAAATAGAAAACAGAACTGCAGCCCAACCCCTGCTGCCCTGGGGCTTGGAACACAGCAGGGGAGTAAGAGGGAGCCCTTGGCTTTTGGAGGGCCCCTGCAGGGGTCTCAGAGTCTGGGGGGAACTGGGCAGCCCCCAAAGCCTGAGGGGTTCTTAGCCTCCTCCTCAGGGGTTTCTCACCTTCTTCAGGTCAGTGATTCCCAGTAGGCTTTGGGCATGTGCTGGGTGAAGGAAGGACATGGGGATGCAGTTCCCAGAGAAGCTGAATCAGCTGGAGAGCAAGGCTTTGGGAGAGGGGACACACACACACACACAGACCTCATCAGAATCACAGCTCCATGGCTTTTGAACTGCTCCTGGGATGGTGACTCCACCACTGCCCTGGGCAGCCTGGGCGAGGCTTTGACAACCCTTTTGGGGAATAAATTGTTCCTCATGTCCAACCTGGCACAACCCCTGGCACAACTTGAGGCCATTTCCTCTCATCCTGTTGCTCGTTACCTGGGAGAAGAGACCAACCCCCACTTCACTCCAACCTCCTCTCTCAGAGTTGTAGTGAGCAAGAAGGTCTCCCCTGAGCCTCCTTTTCTCCAGACTAAACAACTCCAGTTCCCTCAGCTGCTCCTCACAAGATTTATGCTTTAGACCCTTTACCACCTTCACTGCACTTCTTTGGACACACTCCCGCAGCTCCATGTCCTTCTTGCAGTGAGAGTCCCAATACTGAACCCAGGATTTGAGGTGTGGCCTCACCAGTGCCCAGTGCATGAGGATGATCCCTGCCCTAGTCCTGCTGCCACTCCAGGGCTGATCCAAGCCAGGATGCTGTTGGCCTTTTTGGCCACCTAGGCACACTGCTGGCTTATCTTTAGCACCGAGTCCTTTTCCCATAGGCAGCTTTCCAGCCAGACCCTTCCCACACTAGTTTATCCCCTCCCCAAACAGCCCAGCGCCCCCTGAACCACAGGAACAGGATCAGAGAGAAGTTTTAGGAAGCTCCTCCCACCACAACCAGCCCCATAGGTACTGGTTGGAGGGTGTCACAGCCCTCCCCATCACCCTTCCCACCACTCAACAGCCCCAACCCCAACCCCTTCCCACCACAAGAGTGGAGCTGCTCCCACAGCAACTGGGGAAGGAGTTGGTCGGAGAGGTGGAGACATCCCATAAAAACAATAATTACAATTAAAAATGAGAAGCGTGTGGCCACAGTTTGCCTTTTTAACTTAGAAATGGTTCAACTGTCCCAGAGTCATCAAAGAAAACTTCCAAGAGCTGGTGGTCCCACCCCATCCCACCCCCCCTTAAAACTCCATAAAATCACAGTTCCATGTTCCGCAGAGGTTCCCCCCTTTTTCCTCTCTTGGTGGTGGTGGTCTTTGAGGCAGGGTTTGCTGTTGAGTTAGTGGGTTTTTCCCCTCCCCTCTTCTCAAGTTTTCCTTTCCTCCTGTGTGCTTCCTGGCGCCTCCTGTGAAGCCCAGCAGATGCTGAGGGATGTAGAGAGGTGATGTGCTAGAGTTCCTTCTTCCCATGGGGAGAGGGACATGCGGCAGCTGGGGATGGACAGGAAGGAGGCTGACAGCTGCTGCAGGAGGGCAGGATGGCAGACACCCCCTGCCCATCCTTGCTATGGCTCCCAGGTTTTGCCCATAGATAAGTGGGTGTGGGACAGGGCATTGCAAGCAGATGAGATGGAGCTGGGCAGGAGGTCTGGAGGCAGTTGAATCCTGGGTAAGGAGTCATGAAGGAGCCTCTGAATGTTGCGAGTGGGGAGGAGAAGCCCAGAAAAAAACAAGGAACAGGTGCAAAGGAGAAGGAGGAACCAGTCTAGGAACCATCTGTGCTGATGGAGCTGCTGGAGCAGCCACAGTCCACTGCCATAGGGCAGAGTTCAGCTTCTCCTCTCTCACAGTCCCTCCCTTGCAGCCGAAGGGAATACATCCCCCATTCCCACTGCTGTCTCCCATCATCCTAACCAGGGCTGTCGGTTCCTCACATCATGATGTGCCGCCGGCGGTGAAGCGCCAGGTGGTCAGAGCGGGAGAAGCTGCGGTCACAGTCTGAGCAGCGGAAGGGCTTGATGCCCGTGTGCTTGCGGAAGTGCCGGGTCAGCTCGTCGGAGCGGGCGAACTTCCAGGTGCAGCCTTCCCAGGTGCATTTGTAGGGCTTCTCGCCTGCACCAGGGGAGAGGAGAGGAGTCAACACAGCAGGAATCACTGGGGTTTGGGGCTACAGTGGGGTTACCACAGCCACAGGAGCCCCTGGGCATCTCCACACTAGCCCACATCCGGTCCTGAGCACCACTGGGTGGGTGCTTGACATTGCTTTCTGGTGTCACACAGCACTGAGCCCATGGCACTAGCAACACCCCAGATGGTATTTTGGGGTGTGCACCCTCCACACCTACAGCACTGCCTAGTCATCCCCTGAAGGGCACCCCAAAGGCTTCATTACTGCACCCTTTTGGGTGTCCTTGTCATCCACCTCTGGCATCCTCCCACAGGCAGCATCCACCATGGGTCCTCCCCAGACCCTGCTACAGCAACACCCCAAGGCAGAGTCTCGGGGTCCTGAGTGCCAGGCCATTGGGGTGCTGAGCAGGTGATGGGGAGGCACTGGGAGCCCTCCTTATCACAAGGACACCAAGGTGCTTGGGCCTGGTTGGGGGTGTAAGCTCCATCAGGGAGATCCAAGGGAGCACTCCAGAACTAGACCAGGGTCTCCAGGTCATGGCCTTGGGTACCAGCACCCCAAAGGGGTCAGGAGAGCTCAAGTGCCCCCAGGGCCTCCAGAAACCCTGGCAGAGGATGCCAGCACTCCCAAAGGGCCACCTTGAGACCCCAAAGGGCATCCCCAGTCTCTAGGACAGGTCCTAAATAACTCCCCCAGCCCCTGGCAGACTGTGCCAGCACCCTGAGCCCTCAAAAGGGCTCCAGAGGGTGCCAGCACTCGCAAAGACACCCCTGAGCCCCCAAAGTGTCCCCTAGCCCTGGAACAGGGTGTTAACTCAGCCAAAGGGCCAACTCCAAGCCCAGGGACAGATCAGCATCGCCCCACCATCCAGCCCATCCCCAGGGTACCCCCAGCCCACCGGGAGCCAGGGACACTCATCCTGACCCTTCCAGGCAGGGGTGAGAGTGTGTGGTGCTGGCCCTTACCCGTGTGTATCCGCCGGTGAGCTTTGAGGTGGGAGCTTTTGGTGTAGACCTTATTGCAGCCCTCGAAGTCACACTGGTGGATTCGCCGCTTCTTCAGATCGGGGGAATCGGCTCGCTGCCCCCGTGCCACTGACCTGCAGGAGGAGAGACAGATGGAGGGCACAGTCCCCACATCCCCACAGGGAGTCTGGGGACACGTTGGAGACAGGGTAAAGGGGGACATATGAGGAGACTCACTCTCTCTGGATGTCCTGGAAAGGGGCTGGGCCACTTTCAGAGGTGCTGTCCTCGCTGTCGCTGTTCATGTCCATGGGGTACACAGAGCTTGGGTCAATTTTCACTGATGGGGGGCGGGAAAGAAAAGCTATTGAGAAACAAGGAGAGAGGGTGTGAGGCTCATGAGCAGAGAACAGAGACAGTCCCCAGAAATATCCAGCACCACAACAAAGGGACAACCCTCATTCTGCTCCTGCAGCACCCCAAATCTGCTCCCCACACCAGAAAAACCTGAATTCAATTTGGGGAGGTAGAGGAGCCTTCCCTGCGCCATGGGGCACAGAGGTACAGAGGGCACAACACTTGGAGGGGGCTGCCTGCTCCTGCCTGGAAGAGGGGAGATCCAAGCCACCCACTCCAGATAAAGTAAGAAGCTGGGAATGTCCTGGAGAAGGGAATGGGGTGGGGGGCAGCTGAACTGAAACCAGAGCTGCTGGCAGCAGGCAGCCAGTGGGAAGGGCAGGCAGGCTGCCAGCAGCAGGCAGTGCTGCGCCCAAAGCGTCCCCTGCCCTCCCCATGTCCCCTTGGTGACTTTGGGGGAAGGTGGGGCAGGCAGATAGCAGAGGGTGAGGGACAACCTAGGGTTGAAAAACTGGATCCCCTTCAGGGGTGCTGGTCCACAAGGTGGGACGTCCCCTCCTCAAAAATATAAGGGTTCCCCCTCAACACGCCCTTACCAGGTCCGGTGTTCTTGCCGTCCCCGCCGAGGAGAGGAACAGTGATGGCAGCAACACTGTCGGTGGGCATGGCGGTGTAGACGACAGGAAGGGACTGGACCACCACAGGGATGGTCTGGAGGTTGCCCATCTTGCTGGGCAGGTTGACGGAGGGAATGGTGTGGATGACGTGGAGGATCTGCTGCCCTCCGCTGCCCTGCGTGGAGGCCAGGATGGAGCCGGGCGAGAGGACAGCTGGGATGGCCGAGGTGGAGCCGAGGCCGGTGGGCGTGATGGAGACAGTGGTGGGAATGGGGAGCGGGGGAGCCACCAGCATGGGGGAGGACTGGACCGAGGTAGGCGGTGGTGGTGGCAGTGGCGGTGCTGAGGTTGCTGCCACCTTGGACTTGTTGAGGGAGAGATCAACAGGCTCAGCCTGGGGCTGTCCGCAGTCACTGGCTAGTAGCTCCTCGGGAGGCTCCGTCTTGATGTCAGCCAGCAGTACCGGCGGGTCAAGGGGGCCTTCAGCCAGCAGCGCTGAGGAGGTCATGGCGGCTGTCACCTTCCCCTGCCCCTATGAGAGACACAGCATGTGAGCTGAGGTAGGAAACTGAGGCATGGCAGCAAAGGGCTTTGGCAGCCCTTACCCCAGGCAGACAGTGCAGCCCTGGGGGGAGCCTGGGGCTGATTGAGGGAACTCTGAGGGGTGTCTGGGCTTCACCTGGGCACAGAGTTCTAGCAGGGTCTCCTCAAGGCCAGGCAGAGTCCCCTCAGGGTTGAGTAAGGACTGGGCCAGGCTGATTCCCTCAGTGTCCATTCAGGGTCTGGCAGGGTCCCTTCAGAGTCCCCTCGGGGCCAGGCCACGCAGATTCCCCTTGGGATAACCTCAGGGTTATCCTGAGAGCCAAGCCAGGCAGATTCCCCTCAGGACCTGGCAGGGTCCCCACCGGTCTCCTCAGAATCCCTACAAGACTGGGCTGGGCGGATCCCCTCATGACCGTTCCCGCATAACGACAACAGCTCGCGCTGAAGGCATGAAGGAGAGAGAACTCCCTCCCCACTCCAGCCCCTAGCCCTNCCCCATCCCAGGGGTGAAACGAGGAAGCGGGCGGCTGAGGGAATCACTCACCGCCCCGGCGGCGCGGGGAGGGCTCCTCCGCGGGTGCGCGGTGCTCATCCCCTCCGCGGGCAGGATCATGCTCCGAGCCGAGCCGAGCCGAGCCGAACCGAGGTGTGAACGGCCCCCGCAGCTCCACCCTGGCTCGGCCCGGGGCGGAGCTCCTTAAAAGGGCCCTGCCCGCGGCAGGGAGGGGCCCCACCCCTGGGTGCCACCCGCTACTGGGGGGGAAGGCCCCACCCGGGACAACTGAACACTACCT
>VWZO01006280.1:288-17481 GCA_013396975.1 Bucco capensis | reverse complement strand
TCACCGAGACCCCCCAAAACACCCCCACACTGGCAGAGAACCCCCCCAAAACACCCCCACTCTCAGCCAGGGACCCTCTGCCAAGACCCCCACCCCCAGCCAAGGACACCTCAACACACACCTACACACTTATCACCACTGACCTCCTCAAACACCCTCCCATAGGGCCAGAGACCCCCCACAGCACCCACATATTCAGCTGGGGACCACCCCCCAGCAAACACATTCAGCCAGAAACACCCCTAAACACTCCCCCCCAAGCCAGTGACCCCCAAAACAACCCCCCAACACTCACAAATCAGCAGGACTACGCCTAAAACACCCCCCCTCACGATCAGGGACCCCCCCAAAAACACCCCCATCACTGAGACCCTCAAAACACCCCTTCCCAGGCTGTCTCCACCCCAAATACACCCAAATTCAGGTACCTTCCTCCAGATAGCCACAAACGTGCCCACCACTCCCTTCCCAGCTAGAGACCCCAAACCCCAGACTCCCCTCCAAGCTCCCCGCTACCTAGACTCACTCCCATCCCCTCCCACCCGAGGAGAGAATGCCCCACAGCCAGGTTTATTTTAGGGGGAAAGGTGATCTCTTTTGGGGCGGGTATCTAACATCCCAAAAAGCCTCCCACGGGGGTAGGGGGTGAGCGATGTGTCTTCGCTGCACCTCCCAGCCCCCCCCCTTCCCCCCCTTCCCTGGGTGCTTTCATCAGTGAGCTGAATTTCTCCGTCCTCAGCCTGGGCACACCCTAAACACACCCAGTTTGGGGGGGAGAGGGCGAGGGAAGGGAATACACCATTCCCCCCGTAATGAAAAACCACCGTATCGGGGGTCCTTCCTATTTTGTCCCTCCCAAATAAATAATAGTCACACCACCCTCCCCCCAAAAAACAGCTCCGGGAGCAGGGGGGATGGATTTGGGGTCATCATGGGGTGACCTTGGCGGGAAAGGGTGTTTGTCACTGTGTGTGTGTCCCCTCAGCCCTGTGCCCGTCCACCCATGGGTGTGTGGTGGGGTCACACCCTGCCGCTGTCACACCCCCCCCAGGAATTTCCTCCCTTGCTCCACCCTCTGCCAGCAGCAACCGGGATGGAGTAAGGAAGAGGGGGGGGAAGGGGGACACCCCAAAAAGCCCCAGCCCATTGTAGAGGTTTCGGGGAAGACTAAGCCCCACATCCCAATGCTTTGTTTTTTTTCGGAGGGGACAGGGCTCGTGATAGATGGATAGGTGGATTTGGGGGAGGAGGGTGCGGGGAGGACGAGGTGGGTCTGGCCCTTTAAGAGCAAAGGGCGTGGGAGGGAGGGAGNACCCCAAAACCCCCACACCCCCAAAAAAATGAAGGGGTGCCCCGCCCTGAAGGTGACATCACCAGCAGCCAATGGGTGGCTCCCCTCACATCCCATGTTGCCATGGAAACAGATGCAGGGGTTGGGGAGGGGTGGGGGGGGGGGACAGACATCTCCCACTCCCCTTTTCAGAGTCCCCTCCCCAAACTTAAGGGGAAGANNAGTCCCCTCCCCAAAATTAAGGGGAAGAGGGATGTCTAAATGCAGATGGAGGGAGCAGAGATCTGACAAACTCATGTCAGTAATGGCTCTGTCCCCTCCTTCCCCTCCCCCCATTTGAGCACACATCACCCCCCCCCACCCATGGGTGACAGGATGTGGGGTGGGTGTCACATCCCTGTACCCATCCACCTACCCCACCCCATAAGGGGACATGGAGCACCCCCCAAACCTTAGAGCTGAGCACCTATGATTGCCCCAAAGGGGGGGAAGGTCTGCTGGGTGCTGCCTTCCCGCCCCTTCCAGGCCATCTCACTCCCCCCCCAAAAAAGATTTGGGTGCTCCTGAGCACCCTCCTGTGCACCCCAGCACCCCACCCTGGGTGGGGGGGGAAGCAGGTTGGGTAGGCCCAGGGGAGGAGGTCAGCACCTCAGTAGAACCTCGGTACAGGTTCTCTTGAGGGGTTGCAGCAGTTGGGGCGGCATCTAGGGGTCCTCCAGCCTCCCGCTATCCCCAGGGGTTTCCACATCTGCCTCAGGGCTCTCAGTTGGCCTCAGCACTCCCTGATGTCCTCCTTCCCAAAAAATGCAGACTTGCACTGCTGCCTGATCCTGGGGTGGTGGCTTCCCCCCAGCCTGCCCCAGAAGGACACAGGTCCAGCCCTGGTGGCATCTCTCCTCTCACCCCCATGGGTTCAGGCCTCTCCTGTGGTCAACCTCCTCCTCTTGCCTTCCCCTGAGGTGTGAAGCTTTTGGGGACCAGAAAGACTTTTCTGGGCAACAGAATTGGGTGGTGAGAGTGGACATGGTGCCTGGAGCTGAAGGACCCTGCCAAGACCAGGGCACTCAGCAAACTCTGATATGCCAAGTACCCCCCCAAACAATGGAAGTGGTGGCTTCTTTCCCTCCTCGGAGCTCCTTCATTGAGGCCCAAAAGGGGAAGGTCCATCACCACTGGCCTCCTAGCTACAAGAAGCAGCACCACTGCTCTCAGCATCAAGACAGTCCAGCACAGCCATCACTGCTGGGGCTGGGCTGAAGGTGAGGGACACAGTCCTCTGCTGCTGAGCTCATCTTGATGCTTTGACACACCAGGAAAGAAAAGGGCAAAGAAGGAGAAGCAAAAGGACAAGTGAGAACAGGTGAAGGACATGCTGATAGGTGCTAAAGGCCACCAGCAGCCCTCAAGCAACAGAAGCCAGGCCAGGAACACCTGCTTGGCTACAGAAGTCACCAAATGTCCTTGCTGGAAAAAAGATCAAGAGAACCTGAGCTACCACCATCATATTACTGGCCCCAGAGAGGCTTCAGCCAGGGTCCCAGCAGCCCAAAACTTATGGGGCCAGGGTTATAATCTCCTTCCCCACCCCTTAACCACTATTCTCCACTTCCACATGCTGAAGTTCATTCCCTAGGGAAACCCAACTCCCTGTAACCATGGAAATCAAAGAGTGTTTCCCACCACCCTTCCCTCCATCTCCAGATGCCTGCTATAGAAACATCCTCCCAGCAGAAGGTCTTCAATCTGCACTGGAACTGTAGCCACAAGCCATTGTCTGCTCTCCTGAAGCCATAGCAGCTCTCTGAGACCTTCCCAGTATTCCCTCAGAGGTGGTGTTCTCGAGGCTCCAACCACATATGCCTCAACAGCAACTCATCCTGCTGCTCCACTCAATGGTGCTGAGGACAGGTCCGGGTGCAGAAAGCCATGAAGTTTCTCCATGGACCAGAGCAAGAGTAGCTCTATAACCATGTCCATGTGGTGGGGCAGGATCTGCAAGAAGTGGTTGTAGTTGTGTCTTGGCTTGCTCCATCTCAATGTCAGACAAAAGCAACCATGGGAGAGATTTGCTCTTCCCACTCCAGGACCAGCACCATAATCCAACATTAAAGACAAATGGAAACCTGCTGGACCTCCACCCCATTCCCAGGTTCTCCAGAACCTGGATCGAGCACTTGTATTGTTAACAGGAATCTTGGTACATTCCTCTCCCACAGGGGCACTGACTTGAGGAGCCTCATTGAAAACACACCCAGGCTGACAGTAATCAACATCTGCTGGGTGGGTGGTGCAAGACATGGGTGTTAAACACCATCAAGAATTGATGGAGGATTCTGCATGGAGCTGGTCCTCAGCTCTCCAGTCAAGATGTGTCCTGTAGCTCCCTGTTTGCACACAACAGACTCTCCCTGACCGTTCTTTCTCCACCCCAGCATGTGTTGGGGCAGGGATACAGCAGGAAAGCAGGTCCATGGAGAAGGGCCTGGCAGTTGTGGATCACAGAGCAGAGAGCTGGACTCAGAGTCACCACAGCCCTTCTCATAGAGCAATTTGATGCAGCAAGAGAGAAAAAAAAGGAGATGCTGACCAGCATCAGCTCCCACCAGCAAGCTAGAGATGCTCTAAGTCGCAGCACTGCTGCTGCTCCTGCCTTTAAAGGCAACACACACCAAAAATCCATTAAAAACCAGACAGTAATGCCAAGTGACACCAGTGTCAAACACCATCCAGCCCTCTCTTCACAAGCACAGCTCAGGTAGCTCATGCACACACCAGCCACCACATGTCCTGTGACTCCTCCAGGTCCACACCAGCCCCTCCTGGATGACAAACACATGCACCAGGACTATCATCCTGGTCAACCAGGATCTTTCGCCCCTTTTATCTACCATGGCCTTTCATTGCTTTGGCAAGTGGAAAGAGGCCAACACCAGCCTGACTCCTGCACCTGCAGCATGAGGTTTGCCTCCATACGGGGAAAAAAGTGATCTTAAATTCTGGGATGGCTTCAGTCAACACCCTCTGATAACATGGCAGGAGAAACACAGCTATTACACATCTGCTGACCAAAGCTGCTTTGAGAAGAAAAACCCACTGTCCAAAGCTCTAGGATCTGAAATCCCTGGTAGCAAAAATTTATTTCCATGACTGAAGACAAGGAGAAATTTATAAACATATTCTAGCAACCAACCAATAAAACAGTAAATATTCCATTCCTGTGACTGAAACGATCACCTGGGAGCAAAACATCCAAACCAGCTCTGCCACGTGCCACTAGGACAACCAGGAGTAGGAGAGCACGTGCACATCACCTGTCCTTCCTTCTTCCCAACCCCACGGGGATGCCAGGGAAGTCTCTTGTGAAGGTCCACAGCGGATCCAGACATCCTCTGAGTGACTAGTGTCCAACGTTAAAAGGAGAAAAAATAAAGCAGCACACTCATTTCAAAGCCCAACAAAGACACCAAACATTGTTAGATTCTCCTAAAAAGAAGCAGTTCCAATTCCTTTTTTCTCCCCCCACAGCCCAGGTGCCTGGGCCCAGGTTCAGCGCATCAGCAGGCTGTGCTTTGGGCCATCCACTCGCTCCAGCTTCTCAAAGTGCTTCCTGGCGTTGCGGATGTTGATCAGCGTTGCCGCAGAAGCTGTGATGGAAACGGGACACAAGTTACAAGGGATAAGAGTCACCAAGTCATCTGCTGCCTAAAAGCACCATCTGGGTCAACAAGCTCTACTTGCTACAAGCTCCACTCACTGCTCCCTCGCTGAGGAACTGGACACTGGGAGGTTGGGAAGTGCAACACTGTCAGGCTGTGCTGCCACTGAAAGAGACCTGGACAGGCTGAGAGGAACCTCATGAAGTTCAACAAGGGCAAGTGTAGGAGGAATAACCCCATGGACCAGGAAAGGTTAGGAACTGACCTGCTGGAAAGCAGCTCTGGAGAGAAGGATTTGGAGTGCTGGTGGACAGTAAGTTCACCATGAGCCAGCAACATGCCCTTGTAGCCAAGAAGGGCAATAGTCTCCTGGGGTGCATTGAGAGCATGAAGAGCAGGTCAAGGGAGGTTCTCCTCCTCTACTCTGCCCCAGGGAGGCCACATCTAGAGTCCTGGGTCCAGTTCTGGGTTCTCCAGTTGAAGAAAGACCAGGAATACTGGAGAGAGTCCAGCAGTCCCCAAATGCTGAGGGGACTGAAGCATCTCTGGGAGAAGGAAAGGCTGAGAGTCCTGGGGCTGCTTAGCCTGGAGGTGATCATGGACAACCTGCTCTGGGCAACCCTGCTTTAGCAGGAGGTTGGACTAGATGATCCCCAGTGTTCCCTTCAACCCCCACTATGCTGGGATTCAGTGAAGATCAGTCAGAGTGAGCTATGGTCACTTTCCTCACGTGGGTGGCCACACAAGTCACCAGAGCTGCTCACTTGCTGCTCCTTAAGCACAGTAACATCACAACTGGTAATTCAGTCACAGGCTTCACACAGGCTTTCCCTAAATCAGTAAAACCATTCGAGAAGGACAGGAAGCATCAACACTAAGCCACGAGACTGCACTGGACAGTGTCTCTTAAGCACCTCAAGCCCTAAGAGGAGCAGTTCCAGTTAAAGCTGTGTCACAGTCACGCTGTGCCTGCAAGGGTTGGTGCTGCCTGGCTGCAGTTTTTGCTTGAAGATAAATAGATGCTGCTATAATTAGAGTCCTCGGCCACCAAGACAGCTCAGGCAGCAAAAGCAAACACTCAAATAGAATTCATCTCTGCTCCCTCTCCAGAAAAAAAAAAAAACAAAACCACTGGGGCTGCAGATCAGAACAGCCCAAACTAGGTTATTAGACATGACCTCCTAAATCAGGTCACATCTGCTATAGTGGTTCCTCACCACTGCTTCTATCCTTCTTCATTTGACAGCAACAGCTCAGTTGTTGAAGGCACACATCTCTCGTGCAAGGTAAGTCACTTCTGAAGCACCTTCCCCACCCTCTGCTCATACAGGGCAAACCAGCAGGACAGCAGATCCCTTTCTGGCTGGCTCTTAATTACAATCACTTTTACCACTTTGCCTTCATTTCCCAAGAGAAACAGAGTTTAAACCAGACCTGTTTGGGTTTTTCATCCCCACTAAAACCAGGCCAGAGGCTGGTCTTTGCTCCAACTTACGTATGGAAGGGTCTGACATCACCACCATCACATATGTATTTGATGTGAAGATGTCAATGAAAGCAGCAAAGTTAGAGTTCCTGACCTCCATGCTCTGGAAAGAAGCTGCCAGCTTACTAAAAAGGGAGAAAAAAAACAAAACAATGAAAAAAAAAGTGTAAATGAAGTATTCCTGTAACCTTGCTCCAACAGCTTCTGCACCCACACAGTCCCATTGTCTGATTAACAAAGAGTTCTAGTCTCCACCTGGCAATAACAGCAGGTGTGACTGCAAGTTTGGTAGATTTGGGGTCTTTATTTTAAAGAAAAAAAAATCCTTCAGCTTTAGGCTAGATGAGAATAAGACAATTCATGCACTGAATGGTAAAGGGAACTCAAGATACATGACCCCACCAAGTGTGCTATGTCCAAGCAGTCAGTGTCACTCGCCCCAGGGGTGGCATAGCTTGGCCATTCTGAAGGACAGCAGAACACTCTGGAGAACCAGCAGAAATAAGTCTAAACCTGAAATATCTGGAGGCAGCTCTGTGACCCATGCAGCCACCTCTCCATCCTGCTCATGCTCCCACCACCTGCAGATAACACCAACAGGCTGTGGAACATGGAGCCTCTTCAAAAGCTGAGCTATTCCAAAGCAAGCTTTCCACCTTTCCACTCAAAATAGTGATAAATAGGGTCTGTGAGCCTCCTCCTCCTCCCAAACCAGCACTGTGGTGTGGGGTGTGAAGCAAAGTTCTCCACTGAACTTTCTGCAGCACTGTTGACTGTCACTAACTTACCAGTTCAATCCTGGAACTTCCCTAACCTTGCCCAGGAGGAAGGAGGCTGAGAAGAAGAGAGTTGTGTCAGAACAAACCTCCTGGAACCATCAGCAAAGGAGGAAGTGACAGAAGTTGTGGTGCTGAGGGACATGGTTTAGTGGTGACTTGGACTTGCTCTTAAAGGTCTTTTCCAACCCACACAATTCTGTGATTCCAAAACAATTAACTCAGTTGTGTGTTAAGCGTGGTGCAACTTAACTACAGCATCTCAGCTGCCTGAGGAGTCATACAAGGACTCCTTTGAAGAACTTTTGTGCTTCTGGATGAAGCCAAAATACCTGCTGAGGTACCTTCCTCCCCTCACCTTTAAAGCATCTCACCTGCAGCTGAGCTTGAATTGTTTAATAATGTTGCTGATTTTCTCAAATCTGTGGACATCTCGCTGCTCTTTGCATTGATAGTGAGAAATGACCTGGGAGGCACAAAGAGAGAGTGCAGGGTTAGAGTCATTTATCTCAGCACAGGTTTCTCAGGCTTGATAGAATTAGGGGAAATAGATGGGAGGCAGGCCAGGGATTCCCTTTGCCTTTTGCTGATTGAATCTTAGAAACTATTTGTCCATTTGAGGTCTGAAAACTCCAACTTAGCAGCCACTGACATTTTGATTCAAAAAGAAAGGAAGTGCAATGAGAGACAAAAAAAAAAGTAAACCCCATCATCTCAGGTAGGGGAAACAGATCCTTGAGAAATGCTGGAAGAGCTTTTCCTTCCCAAATATCTCATGCTACAGATTCCCAAGGAGTGAACCTAAGAAATTCCCCATTCTGCAACAGGTAGGATGCACAAACCCTGTTCAGAGCCAATGCCAGCCCTCCCTCCCTAGGGAAAGTGGGACAAGGCAGCTGGTTTCTCAGGGAGTTCTCTCTCCACCAGTTCACCCAAGACTGTGCTAAGCTTCCCACGTCCCAATTAGCTCCTTCCTCTTCCTCCCACACAGTGATCCAGCAGCCACACACAGAACAGGCTACAAAGCTTCAGAGGATCCAAAGCTTTCAGGAATCCTTGCAGTGGGATCCACAGCTCCCTCTCCCTGACCATTTTCACAAGGCTGGTAGCCTCAGCCGTTCTCCCTTTCTCAAGCCCAGTCTGCTCACAGACCAAGAACTGCCTTTACTGCAAAGGGAGACAAGAGGAAATGGCCTCAAGTTGCACCAGGGGAAGTTTAGGTTGGACATGAGAACAATTTCTTTCCTGAAAGACAGGTTAGGCATTGGAACAGGCTGTCCATCCCTGGAAGCATTCAAAAGACATTAAACTGTGGTGCTGAGGCACATGGGTTAGTGGTGACTTGGCAGCATTAGGTTAATGATTGGACTCAATGATCCTAGAGATCCTTTCCAACCTTAATGATTCTAGGATTATCTACAAAAGGTCAAAAAGCAAAACTTGCCATAAATGGGGTTTACTGCTGACAGTTAAGAAAAGTGATGGCTCTGAAAGCCTTTGCAATCCAGCTGCTTGTGATGTTCTCTCCATGCTCTGGGTTTGTAGAACATCAGACAAAAAAAAACCCCACCTACCAGAAAAGCAGAGCAGGTAAAATGCCAGGCCAGGAAGAACTGAAAAGGCTTTTTTCAAGCTAAAGAAGGTTCTTGCCCTTGTGCAGAAAGGAATTCTCTGAAAAGTCCCATGGCTGACAACAGAATGGGGATCTGAAACCCTCCCATTGCTTGGGAAACACTGATCTAGCCCTCAGCTCAACTGCTAGGAGTGGAAACTTTGGGAAGGTCCTGTGAGCCACAGAGTCAGGTCAGCTGCTTTCAGTATCACATGGCCTGGATCAGGGCATCCTGCCATCTGGCACTGGCACCTCTTCTCTGGGCTACCTGCCACAACAGCACTTTGCATCCAGGGAACTCAGGCCTAGGCTGCGCAGAGGAACCCTAGGGGCAGCAGGGTTGTACTCACCAGGAATGTGGCTCTCTCAAACAGAAGCACTTCATCAGCCTCAATGATCTGAGCAAAGTTCCTCAGGTTCATTTCCAGCTGCTGGACATTGGGGATCAGCTGATAGACTATACTGGACCAAGCCTGTTAACATAAGGGCTATGTTAGCACATCTCTGCCTCACCCTCCTCTTCTGCAATCTGCTCAAAAATGGATTCTTTGCAGTTCTGGGTGCTGACAGCCCAGGTAAGGCTGAGAAGCTACTCCCACCTCTATGTCCAGGTATCTCTACTACTAGAGGTAACCCAGACCTGAGTAATTCTTCACTACCTCAAGGTCTTCTCCACATCAGTCACAAAGAAACTAGAATACTGTTCAGCAGGCCTAAAGCATCCTAATTTTAAGCTGCTAATGCTTCTATCTACTGCTCCCACACAAACCTGCTCAAGTTAGCAGAGTTCTTTTAATCTTGAGCAAGGTGGATGCAGATGGATACCTGGCAGCTCATCACTGATCCAGAAAGAAAAGGAAGTTCTAATCCAGCCCCAACAAGTCATGAAGCAGCCCAGAAGGGATTGGGGATGCTGTAACAGGTGCCAGATCAGGTCCTCCAAGCTCAGCTTCACCTCACTGCCTAGCTTCCAACCCAGAAAGAGTCAAACACCTTCAGACAAGCAAGCCAGCCCCTGGGCTACTTCCACTGCTGGCTCATCTGCTGTCAGTACAGCCCAGGTAGCACCCACCACTCCCACACCTGGCAGCAAAAAGCAGCCCACATCCCCTCCTGAAAGCCAAGCAGGATGGTAATTGCTCATGTTTTAACAGTGCTGCAGAGAAACACAGGAAACAATTCCATGGATAAACAAACTAAAAGATGCAGAAGCTCGTTCTAAAGTAGCCGAAGTATCTAAGCAGTAGTAACATACTGACACCACATCTCCAGCACGTGGAAGGGTTTTAGCTTTCCAATTCAAACCAGGAAGCTCACATATTGTTCACCTCCAGAAATACTTTCTGCAGGGCTGAGAAGGGTCAGTCAATAAGACACCAGGAACAACTATCCACTTGCCTTCCTCATGCTCTTGTTTTCCAGGGGGAAGGCAAATGGGGAAAGGAAGCTGTACAAACCTTGTAGAGTGTTTCATCCCAGATGGAAGTTCTAAAGCAAACACATTCCAGGGGCCGGGAGAGGCGCTTCAAGTCTTCCTCACGCTCCTTAAAAATCTAGCAAATGCAACAAAAGCAGTTAGCAGCTGTGTGTAAACATTTGAGCAACCTGATCTAGCAGAAGGTGATCTCCTAGGTCTCTTCTAACCCAAACCAGTCTATAATTCTGTGATTTCTGCCCTTGGTGTGATTGCTGTACTGCATTTACATGGATTTCAAGCAAATCTTGAGTATCTACAGCACTGGAGAAGAGACACCAGCAGAAGACTCTGGCCAGGACAAGCTGCCACAAGTCCCTTCCACTGGAGTAGTAAGGACAAGCAGAGCTTGGCTGTCTCAATAGCTCTGAATGGAACTCAAAGCTGAAATAACTATGGGTGTTGTGAAGGGGAAATAGAAGTGGATGCTCATGAGTGTCCCTGAGGAACTTAGTTTTGACAAGTCCCTGGTCACAGGCAAAAAACTCCATCACTGAGACCAAGAGAGGAAGTACTCATTCATCAGTATGAGGTGCTCTGAGGCACATCACCACAGTCTTGACACATCATGCACTAAGAGAGGGAGATTTAGACTAGATTGAAAGAATTTTCTTACACTGAGGGTGGTAAGACCCTGGTTTAGGTTGCCCAGAGAGGTGGGAGATGTCCCATCCCTGAACCATTCCAGGTCAGATTGTCTGGGGCTGTGAGCAACCTGCTGTAGCTGGAGATGTCCCTGCTGAGTGCAGGGGTTTGGACTAGATGACCTTTACAGGTCCCTTCCCACCCAAACCAGAATGAAGACGGAAGCAAGGAAAAACTCCTCAAATCAACCCTACAAACAAGCTCTTTGAGCTATTTCTGCACTGAGCTGGAGGGCAGAACTAAATCTGGAAGAGAAGTGGATGAGCACTCTCTCCAGCAGCAAGAGTGCTCTGAAGCCAAGCTGCTAGGAGAAGGAGTCAGTGTGCACAGCACAGTCAGGGTGCAGCTTCAGCCACAGGAGCTAACCTGGCCTCCTCTGCAGCTGCCCAGACACATACTCACTAGATACCAGCAGAAAGTTTAATAAGACTTCTTACTTCAGACAAGAGCCAACAGACTCCAGGAGCCTCCAACCTTGCTGCAAGCCAGGGAGTGGCCAAGCAGCCCTGGATGTGCTCATCTGATTCACAAAGCTAATCTGGCTTTTGGGATCAGGAGTTGGTTGCTTTTCAGCCCAAGCTGAAAAAGCAAGGTTGGTGGTAACTCAGCATCTTTCAATCTCCCTACAACCTTCCAAAAGCTCTAAAAAGAGCAGAAAACACCAGACATCTCTGGAAGGTTGATCCTCAGCCTTTGCAGGATGCCTCTTGGGCACCTGCTTGAAGAGGTGACCTTTGGGCAGACAGGTCAAACTGACACAGAGCAGAATCAACCAAGAGAAACTACCTTCTAGTTAACTGTGAGAGTGTCAACCCTTTGGGTTTTTTGGACAGAGGCTATGCTGGACTGAAAGCAACAGCTAAAGAGAAACCATCCATCACTGTCACCACCACCATCCACAAACCCATCCAGACAGTGAGCAGACTGGATTTCTTCCAGTTCTACCTTCCTTTGAGTTCTACCTCCCTTCTGGAGCCAAGGTCTGGTGAAAGCACCTGAATCAGTGCTAAAAGAGTAAAGGCCTAGAGTAGTTGTCACTAAAAATCATTAGTTCTCTTCTCCAGTAGATTATATGCAAGAAAAAGCAATGACAGACAATGCAGAAAAGGCAGAAAAAGCTTAGAGAGCTCTGACAATTCTTAACATCTGAGGAAGCCTTCAATGAGCCGTGCTGATGGGGCTGGACTTGAAGTAGGAAATCACAGCACATTAGCCCAATCCAGAGATGCTCTACTTGCTCAGGGAAGACCTTGTGGCTCTCTGCAATTCCCTGAAAGGAGGTGGGAACAAGGTGGAGATTGGTCTCTTCTCCCAAGGAAGAAGTGATAGGACAAGAGGAAACAGTCTCAAGTTGTGCCAGGGAAGTTTTAGGTTGGACATTAAAACAATGTCTTTCCCACAAGGGTTGTCAAGGCCTGGCCCAGGCTGCTCAGGGCAGTGGTGGAGTCACCATTCCTGGAGGGCTTTAAAAGCCATGGAGCTGTGGTGCTGAGGGCCATGGTTTAGTGGTCACCTGGTAGTGCTTGATAATGGTTGGCCTCAAATCTGAAAGGTCTCTTCCAACCAGTACAATTCTATGATTCTGTTTTCAAGCATCTCTATGGCAACTCTCAGCTTCTCACCAAATCTCGCTGATCCTCCTGCACCAAGTCCATCTTGTGCACTAGACAAAAGATCTTTGCATCAGGAGAATTCTGCAGAATTGCCTCCAGGCATGACTGGTAGTAGTGCATGTCCTTCTCCAGCTCCCTGCTCTCCACATCAAACACATAGATGAGGACTTCCACGTTGCGGAAGATGTTGTCCCTCTGACTGGTGAAGTAGTTCTCCATGAAGGTGTCCTGCCTGAGAAGGAGCAGAGCAAGAAAGCAAGAAGACTCCCATTAGAGCAACCAGGAAAGGTGCTTTGTGTAAAATACCTCCAGCTAGAAAGGTAAGGTTTGCATTGTGAGCTGAAGGAAGCTGAGCACAGGTGCACAGCTCTGCTGAGGCTCTGCTAGTGGCACAGCATTCTTGGGAAAGCTGCTTCCAGTAGCCACAGGATTGCTGTCAACCTTTGGCATTGCTTCTCAGCACACACCCTGTCTTATCAAGCTGGTGACAAGCAATTCTGAAAGCAGTGTCACCTCCCACCACCTCAGGAGAAAGTCCAGGTGAAGGGCTCAAGCTTTTTGGCAGCAGGAAGGGTGAACCTACACAGCATGCCTGCCACACAGGGGTAACTCAAGAGACAGTGTAATCATGCCAGCCTCTTCCACACACAGGCCTAAGATGTGGCATCCTTTCTTCCCAGAGCTGTCCCACCAGTTTGAAGCTTGCTCTGTTCCCTTCAGACACAAGCAGCCTACTCATTTCCCCCCAGAGCAGGAGGACCTCTGCTTTGTCACATCCCCAGTCCCACTCCCCAGAGCTAACCCCCAATGGTTTCAAAAGCAAATAAACAGCACCTACCCTCCACAGTCCCAGAGGTTTAATACCAGGTTTCCTAGAAATCTAACATGGGAGTGCTCCACATCAACTGGAAAGAGACAACAGGAGTTTACTGACTGATGCACAGCCCCAGATCAGAGCTGCCTCCCTGGGCAGCCACAACACAGCCCACACCTTGTCAGACCCCATCTGAACAGCACTGCTGTAGTAGAGCTCTAACTGAAGGCACTAGGACAGTTCCCAGAGTCATCCAGACCTTCCTACTCTCTACCCACTGCTCTCCTCAGAAGCACAGCAGCTGGTTCCCTTTCACATGTTCTCTGATCTTTGTATATTTTAAGAATTGCATGAGCTCCAGCACACTCTGTAAGGCCTTAAAAATACAAAATAAATCAGTAACACAAAGAATGGAAACTTTATGAACAGGGCAGAGAGGCAGCATACACCAGTCCATGACACTAAGTCCTCACAAGTACTTCCCAGCAAGGACTGTTAGATCCTGACAGCTCACAGCCCCATGTCAGAGGAATCTCATATGGCTTTTTCAGATCAGTGGCTTTGGAGAGGCAGAAGGCACTAATTAAGCCTAGTGCATCATGCTGCCAAAACCACAGGAAGATCCCTGAGCTAGCCATCAGCTAGCTAACAGCAGGAAAGCTTCTCCACCAATGAGGACCACAAGGAAGCTCTGAATGCTCCTTGATAACAGATGTTGCTGCAGCAAGGGCTGCTTCCTGATCCAAAAATAAGTTAAGGATAAAAGTCCAACAGTAAAGCAGCAAAACTGGACCCAGTGCTGCTTTCCCTTTCACTCCAGCTTCCCTACCTGCCCTCAGCTGAACTCAGGAGTGAAGTTCCCTTGGAGGTGTGGTGGCTGGGGGAGGGATCAGCAGCCACCCACCTGCTCCAGAGCAGGGCAGCTGCAGGGATTGCTGGAGGGAACAGCCTCACCCCTCAAATGAAGGGAGCTGAGCCCCAGAACTTGCAGTGCAAACAAGAGAAGTCTTACTTGTGGCACCCAGGCGCCGTGTGTCCCTGGCAATGTAGTTTGCAAAGATAATGGACCTCATGCTGGTCTTCCCAGACCCACTTTTACCCATCAGCAGCACCTGGGAAGAGGAAAGAAAAAATATATTAGCTACCACAGACCACTGAGTCCTTCACAGCTTCCCTCAGGGTTAATATCCTACTGCTGAAGCCATCGAAACACAGGAGCAACAGCTTTCAGATGTGAATGCAGCAGGAGTGAGAGGCAAAGAAGAACACTCCTGGGAAAGCAGGAGGCAGAGGTCCTCACTTCCATGCTCAGACTGAAAACCTTTCCATCTCATTTGCATTCCTGAACTGTGTCCCTCACCCTCTTGGGAATTTCTGCCCTTCCAGGCACCACACTCCTGTTCCTTCAGCCCAGAAGGAAGCACAGCCACAGGCAAAAGCTTGATGGTTCTGATGACAGCAAAGGACTTCATCAAGACAAAAGAAGAGCTTTATCCCAAAGCCTTTAAGACCAGGCTGGAAACAATCCCTTGCCCACTCAGCACTGGTATTCTCCACCCATTCATTTGCTCCTCATAGTGCTCTTTTCCTTCTCCACTTGTTTACTCTTTCCCAAAAGAAGTAAAATACAAGTAACACTTCAAGTTTCAGGTGTCAGAAGATCAGCACAAAGAAGCCCAGCTCAAGCACACCAGGCTGCTGTGCCCGGGAGGCACTTGGCTCCAGAGTTCTACTTGCAAATTATCAGGCCAAAGAAGAGGCAGCATCTTTGGGAGCAAAAAACTAGGGGATAACTGGGGGGACTAGTGAGACACAAGGGAAGACTCTACACTGTGACCTAAAAACAGAAATCAAAAACCCAAACAGTGACAGCCAACACAGCCTTGCTCACCAAAGCAGTTGTTAAACGAGTTCCAGTTACAAAGCCAGCCTGTGGCAACAGCTCTGAAAACCTATCATAAGGAGAGGTTTAACGAGAGCACAACCAGCCCAGCTCTGCCTGCCCAGCCCACACCAGTGCCAAGGGCTCACTGGGAAGGTTTCCTCCACTCCCAACCTCGCTCTGTGACTGTATGGCAGCAGCTACCAGAATCTCAGGGCAGAACAGGAGAGGCAGAGGAGCACCAGCCTGCTTATCCCTCCAAGTTCCACCTAAACATGAGGAAGCACTTCTTTGCTGTGAGGGTGCCAGAGCACTGGACCAGGCTGCTGAGTCTTCTCTGATTGATGTGTTCTAGGGGACTCTGCTAGAGCAGGGAGGTTGGACTAGATGACCTCTGGTGGTCCCTTCCAACCTTAACCATTCTGTGATTCTGTGTGAAAGTAACTGCAACACTTCACAGGCTGGTGGGAGCCCTTTCCAAGAAAGAGCTGACCACAGGCCTCCAGGATTTAGCAACAAGAGCTACTCCTCAGGGAGGGAGGCTGGCCAGGTCACACCTTCCACAGCAAAGCCCCAGAAAGGCATGCTGTCTTGTCCCTTGAGCTACACAGAAAGAAGAGAACATCAACAACTCTTATTTCACACCACCTGCAAAAAAAAGCACATGCAGAAACTTGATACAGCTCCAAGGCAAAACCCATTTCCAAGATTTAGACTGCAGAGGCCTTTCAATGGGGTCAGACACCAGCATGGTGGTCAGGGAGGAAACCCAAGCCTGGCACACCATGGGAAGACAGACATATATTCTCTACACAGCCACTCTAATGGCTTTGAGTATGCTTACTGCTAGAATAACACCACACGCCCCTGAGTTCTCAATAAAAGTGCTTTTTCTTCCCTGTATGTTGTTTCATCCTCATAGGAGCCTTCCGTGAACTGCAAGCTCCCCATACAAACTTCTGTAAGACATCAGAAAGGTCTCCCTGTGGGCCAGTGAAGTGGGTTAGAGCATATCCTCTTCCCTCCTGCTGCAGGAGGTACGCAGAAAGCAGAGGGTTTTGCAACACATACCAGAAACACTCACCCAGCAGTTATGGTGGATGGCTCCACAGTGAGTCTGCCCCACTGCTCAGGCCAGGGAATAAACCCAAACCTGATTTTATTTTTTAGCACTTTAAGCAAAGGATTCATCTGCTGAGTCTGAAGAAGCACCTGACATCCAAACAACACATTGAGGTATGGACACAAACACATAACAACACTACCAAATGCGGATGGGGAAGGAAAATCCAATTCCTTCCAGTTCTTACCTTTTTCTTCATGGCTGTGCTTGGCATCACCCACCTACAGAGAGAAGACCACCTTCTTACTCTGCTTTCCTCACTTACAGGCTTCACTTCACCATCCAGATCCCACCCACAGAAATACCGTGCAAAAGGGGAAGTACTCCCAAACTGACACAATTCCCCCAACCTTCCACCTCAGCAGGCACTTGACAGCTTCTGTTCCAGGCAGCGAGGGGAAACTTTAGCAAAAGCCTCCTGCTGGAAAACCCTCCAACAGTCCCATGATGAGCAGCCTTCCCATAACCACCTAGTCGAAACAGGCCTAAGCAGGATATACGCGGCCAGCGCTGGAAGGCAGCAAGAGACACCCGCACAGCTGCCACCGGCTCTCCCCGCAGCCAGGGCCGGCCTCACCCACAGTCCCTACTCCTATCCCTTCTCCTAGAGATGTTTCCAACCCGCACCAAACAACCCATGACCGCGGCATCCATATCCCCACACCAACCACCGTTGCCCAGACCCGCCCCCTCCTCCCCAGGCCGGTGCCTCAGGCCATTCGGACAACCCCGGACCCGGTCTCTCCCGGGCTGTTTCCAGCCCCACCGTGCCCGACAGCGCCGCGGGACCCTGCTCTGACTGCCTACCATGAAGAGAAGAA
>VWZO01006279.1:34499-49539 GCA_013396975.1 Bucco capensis | reverse complement strand
TCATAGGAGAGGTGTTCCAGCCCCCTGATCATTTTTGTGGCCCTCCTCTGGACCTGCTCCATCAGACCCATGTCCTTTCTGTATTGAGGGCTTCAGAACTGGACACAGTATTCCAGATGAGGCCTCACCAGAGCAGAGGAATGTGGCAGAATCACCTCTCTCGATCTGCTGGCCACACTTCTTTGGATGCAGCGCAGGATGCGATTGGCCTTCTGGGCTGTCAGCGTACACTGTTTGTTCATGTCCAGCTTCTCATCCATCAGCACCCCCAAGTCCTTTTTTGCAGGGCTGCTCTCCATCATCTCATCCCCTAGTCTGTATTGATAGTGGGGATTGTTCTGACCCAGGTGTAGGAACCTGCACTTGGTCTTGTTGAAAC
Source organism: Bucco capensis (assembly GCA_013396975.1). Taxonomy (NCBI): domain Eukaryota; kingdom Metazoa; phylum Chordata; class Aves; order Piciformes; family Bucconidae; genus Bucco; species Bucco capensis. The sequence continues at coordinate 49,160 of VWZO01006279.1, read as the reverse complement.
TCATGAGGTTCACCTGGGCCCACCTCTCCAGCTTGTCCAGGTCCTTCTGGATGACATCTCACCCCTCCAACTTATCAACAGCACCCCATAGCTTGGTGTCACCTGCAAACTTGCTGATGGTTCACTCAATGCTGCTGTCGATATCATTTATAAAAATATTATAAATATTATAAATATTAAACAGTAGAGGCCCCATTACAGAGCCCTGAGGGTTACCACTTGTCACCCAATCCAGTTGTCCTTTCTTCCACTCCTTATAAAGTTTCTTCTTGTGAGACAGTATGTTCAGGAACTCCTTACTCATCCAGGCAGGTCTCCTAGCATTCCTTCCTGCCTTCCTTTTTGTTGGTATACTTTGTTCCTGGACATGAAAAAGGTGATCCTTGAATACTGACCAGCTGTCTTTGCCCTCCCCCCTGCCCCCCCTTCCTCCTAGGGCTTTGTCCCATGGTATTTTGGCCAGCAGATCTCTGAAGTGATCAAAGCCTGCATGCCTAAAGTCCAGGATCGTAAACTTCGAGAACATCCTCCCAGACGCCCTGAGGATCTTAAATTTTAGTGCATGCTGGCATAGCTGTTCCAAGGATATTCAAATTTCTCAAAACATGTTGTAATTAGCCAGAAGGCGAAAGGGGAGGTGAAAAAGTGGGAGAAAGTATCCTTCCCTGTGTACCCAATAGCTTGGATGAGATTACTTATAAAAAACAACGCCGTATACAAATACCAACTTAATCTCATGCTCACAGATGTAATCATAAGTGGACATTACCCAATACAGCAACATGATAGTCCTCATCTGTCTCAACAACACTAATGAAATAATGTGATGTAAATACAACTGAACTCCAACCTGGGACTCACTGCCCAGCCTAGCTGTCCACAAAAGCTGTGTGCTCTTTGCCTGGCCACCTCCCTGCTTATATATTGGGCATCGAATATATACGGTATTATCTAATATATCGAATATATATGGTATCGAATATCTCATTGGACTTTCCTAGACTGTCAGTGGACATACAAAGAATAAAGCAATCTTGTACTAATGTAGCAAGAATCTTGATGCATTCATGTGTAACCAGCTCACAGCATGTAAGGATATGGATTGTATGATTTCACCACAGAGAATTATGATAGTTTTCAAGGTTTCGGCTATCCTAGCCAAAATGGGATAATATGACTGAATATATGACATATTTAGTAGAGGCGTTTCCAGCTATAACTGTATATTTAGCATTCACTTGCTTTTTTATTTTATTTAAAGATTCAGTATTTAGATCCATGAAACTCTTCTGTGATTTGTTGGTTTGGGTTTTTTTGACTAATTTGGTAATAATGTTTATCCTTTTCTTCTTCCTATCTAGAAAAATTCTGTAGTTCAGTCTCCTGCTGCCTTTTGCTCTCCAAGTTAGCTTGGAAAGGAAATTGTGCTGACAATATTTAAAATGTACTAGCTGGTAATGGATATAAAGTTTAAGCTTGATAAACCACCATAACATTCTTTCAGGAGCAGCTTCTCTTCCTGGCCTACATTTACCCTGAGTAACTCACCTTTTCCCATTTCTGGTGCCTTACTCTTTTGTGTTTGCTAATTACTTTACCAATGGCTATGCATTCATTTATGAGGAAGAAGGTTTTTAATCTGACATGACTAAGGCATAGTAAAGGAAGCAAAGTGCAAAATGGTAACAAAATACATAAGCTAAGTGAAATCAAGCATGGGCTGTATTGCTAACTCTGACAAGTTTCTCTTCTGATACAATGCTATTTTGTTGCTAAAGCAAGAGAGCTGTAATGTAATACCATTAGGTATTACAAAATTGGAAAAGAAAGATATTCCCTGTTGTTCCAAAATGTCTTCAGAAATTTCAAAGCTTCTTCAGAGAGAGGAGATTCCCACCACATTTTGTTTTGAAATCATGAAGAGCGTTTAATTTCAGATATTTTAAATGAAGCTTCTACTAACAACAGACGCAACCACAGCTTTTAGGTACCACTTAGCTGCATTTAGCATATCTGAAAACCCTTGGACTGCTGATCTCTAGGACAGTACACAGGATGAGAGCTTCTGGGGTGCCAACAAATTAAAAACTCAGGTCATGAACCTGAGGCTGCATTATAGGTGGGTGGCCAAGGATATAGTTGAGCAAACTGGCAAATTTCTGATAGAAATCTGTCTCACAGGCAACATTTGCGGCTCTCCTTGTACAAAAAGTTCCCACTCTGCCCTCATATTTCCAGATCAGTATTTTCCTGTGAGATGATTTCACACCTTTTTAATTAAAAAAAACAAACAAAAAACCAAACCAAAACTCAGAAATTTCTGAGTAGTCGTTCCTTCCTTCCTTCCAATCAAGTAGATTCTCTTACTTCTCAGATCCCTTAGCTCAGAGCTTCTATAGAGCTTGAGTTCTGGGCCAGGTCCTTCATATTGCATCTGTTTGCTTGGTCTTTATGAAGCAATGCTCTTTCTCTTGCTAATCTTCCAAACTAATCCTGCTGCTTCTTGAAGGAACTAACCTTCCTTCCTGTTGTGAAGAAGTTTTTGATATTCTCTGGGAAAGGAACATTCACCTCACAATATTATGTTAGAGGACCTAGTTTTGCATACGTTTTGTTCAAGCAATGTTAAAAATATTCAGAGATATCTAATTAGGGAAGACATAGCTAACAGCTGACTACTGTGCACTGTACTATATTGGACCATGATCTGAACTGACTAGCATCATGAAAAGGCCAAAACGCCCTAGGAGTCCTGATAAATTCCTTCTGGTTACCAACAGGTTGTCAATGACTGATGATGCTGTGTGCAGTCTGAAACTTTTCTAGTAATACTCACCTTATGTCAGCGGTCTTACCACATTAAAGTCAAATTTCCCAACACACCTCATACTGTAGACATGTAAAACACCAAACACAGCTTTTCATGTGATGCGTATTTTAAGACGCAAATTTTACGTCATTCTTGTTGAAACTCGTTCCTACTCTGAAATATATTTAAGGTGTACACCTCCTGCTGTTTGTCATGGCTGACCTTTTAGAGGCAGTAAAATTTGCTCAAACACAAGCTTCCCTAGCAAGCATGCCACAAACACCACTTCCCTTTTCTGAAAATAATAACTGGAGATATTTTCAAGTATATGTGTTGTTCTAGAGATTGTACTTTCACTCAAGAAATTTGCCAGTCTTCACTCTCTGTGAAGGGTGCTGGGTGGCTTCACAACACATATGCGTCAGAGCTCAGACATCTGCAACTCAGATATTTAAGGGTTTTGGATAATCCCTTAATGAATCTGATTCCATAGGGTAAAGCTGAACTCCATTTGGCCTAACTTCCATATGCTGTCTGACAACACTATTTCAAGATAAACTCTTCTCAAATGTCTTAAATCAACAGTTGAAAAGCAGCTCCACAGGAATCTGTAACATCAGAAGAACAATTTGGTGTCACCTTAAGAGCTGTCAGGCACAAAGGAAGACCAAAATAGATACAGCTCTATTCAGAACATTATGGTTACCATATGCAATAAAGGAAGTATATTGTAATATTCCATGACAACGTCTAGTGCAGCACAAGCAATAGGAACCTTTCCTACCAATATATTATTACAACTCATTAACTAATTTCTCAGCTGTTTGTAACCCTTGCATGTTCTTACTCATAAGTAATTTCTTGCTTTCGAGAGTACAGATATTAATTAAAATTCAATCTATAGTTCATTTGCTGATAGTATTTTCAGTTGGTGCTCTTTTTAATGCTGTTATCTAATAATAGGATTTAAAATATTGTATAGGGTTGATGAGCTAACTACATGTGGCAAGGTCTATTGCCAGGGCATGACCAGGGTGAAAGGTCATTGGGCTACAGGTTGGACAGTCAAAGGTCAGTTAGCAAAGGTCACAGTCACCTGTGGTTCATTAGTCTCCTAGGAAGCAGCCTACAGCAGCAGAAAAGTACAGAGAGGGGAAGGCAGCTCCTAGTGAAGTTCAAAGGGTAAGGTTTGCTCTTGCATTGTAATGAAGGGCTTCTATAGATTTTTGTTTGTTTCATGGTACTTCTACGAGCAAAGTATGTTTAAACAGCGTTCTTATCTTGCTGTGGCTTTGTAAAAATTCAGTAGCAAAGAACACAGAGAATGGTTTTTCCATATGGAAAGGAAAAGGTGTGGGATTTTACAGGTTTTAGATCATCACTCTGCAAAGTTACTCTTCCAAAACTGACTGGAAGAGAACACATATTTATGACTAAACAGATAGGCGAGGTAGTATACAGCAATCATATCTTCTGGACTAGTTCATTACAAAGGAGATTCTGCAGCTCTTCAAAGAAGCAAACTGTTTTTCCCAGAGACCAAAGGTGCTAGTGGACTGTAACTAAATTTGGTCTGTATGCTGAGTTCTGGGGGTGATTTCTTAAGAGGAGAATGGAGAAAGACATTTCCTAAGAAGGGCAGATGAAAGAACTTGCATTCTGCCTGAGCCATAGATAAGGCAAACAAAAATCAGAGATTGTAATTCTTTGGAAGAATTTGATCAATCAGCATCAAATTGCATTTTACTAATATGTAGCACAGGCTTGTAGCAAGTCATATCACACTATCACTGCAAGCAGAAGCCTGATAAACTGCTAAGGATAATGGTTGTATTACATCCAGAATAGTGGTTGTGTTATAGCGTCTCAGCAGCCTGCTTCAGCTAGCTTTGTACTTAGCTGGAGGAAAGGCATATCATGCTTATTATTCAACCACATCATACCACCAAGTAAATTAAAAGGGAACACTAACTTTGATACACGCTAGAGGCTGGCATCTGCCAGAAGCATGGGAAAACTCCTGCCTGAGGTATGCTATAGGAACTGAAAGAGGGAAGGGGTTTTCTGCATCAGTGTCTGTGTCTTGCCTTGGTGCAGGGAATTAAAACAGGATGAGAGGCACAAACTGTTGTAGAAAATATCTACAACTATTCCTGTAAAACGTATTGTAATATTATTGGGACTATGATTTCATTGCAGTTCTGTCTGGAACAACTACAGCAGAATTAGTATGCAACCTCCTTAGGAAAGACAAAATGTCTTACATATACAACCTACACCCACACCCACAAATACAGGTCCTTCTTATTTACCCTCTTCAGAACCTATGTGGTTTTTTCTGGCTTTAAATCTACTGTTGTTAAACAGACTCCAGCAAAAGCTCCAGAGGCCACCTCAAGCTTTCAGCAAGAGCTTCTGCAGACACATGAAACAAGATCAGAGCCTACCTACACAGCAAAGTAGGGGATGTAGATGAAAGATGAAAAGTAAGAACCAAAAGTTTATGTTATCTTGCTGGGAGACTAGGAAAGACTGCGAATTGCCTGAGGCCCTGGTGCCAGCCTTTAGCATATGGCAGAGACTGTATATTGTGACCCTGGACAGAAGAGTAGCAGAGAAAGACTCATACAATTTATGTGAAATGAAAAATGAAAGACAATTTTTTGTTAGGTGAGAAAACTTAATCTCTGTGACTGACTTCAAAGACATTAAGGGCTTCTCATTTACAGATCAAACGGTTTGAGGAACAGNTCTGCCACTTTACTCTGCTCTGGTGAGGCCTCATCTGGAATACTGTGTCCAGTTCTGAAGCCCTCAATACAGAAAGGACATGGACATGATGGAGCAGGTGCAGAGGAGAGCCATGAGAATAATCAGGGGGCTGGAACACCTCTCCTATGAAGATGGGCTGAGGGAGCTGGGATTGTTTAGCCTGGAGAAGAAAAGACTTCGGGGGGGACCTACTAGTGACTTTCCAGTACCTAAAAGGAACTTCCAAGAAGGCTGGAGAGGGCGTGTTTGCAAAGGCCTGGAGTGAAAGGACAAGGGGCAATGTTTTCAAATTGGAGAAAAGCAGAATTAAACTGGATATTAGAAAGAAGTTCCTCACCACGAGATTGGTGGAATACTGTAACAGGTTGCCCAGGGAGGTGGTTTGGGGCCCTATCCCTGGAGGCATTCAAGGTGAGGCTTGATAGGGCTCTGGGCAACCTGATCTAGTTGGGGATGTCCTTCCGCACTGCAGGGGGGTTGGACTAGATGGCCTCCAGAGGTCCCTTCCAACCCAAACCATTCTATGATTCTAATCGCTCCCTCATGTAGGACAAACTGAGAGACATATTCAATCCTACAGGAAACTTTCAAGGAGGCAGGAAAGAGCTTAATTCTTACTGTTGTGGAACAAGAGCAAAGCTAAGCAGGGATAGAAGGATGATTCAGAGGGCAGGTAGATGCTGGGGAAAGCAGTAGGAAAAATAGAAGGTAGGATGGTGCTCTGTGCAGGGGTTCACAGTGTTTTGGTTAACAATATACAGCTAAAGGAGCAAAAAAAGCAGCAGGATCTGCAGGGTCTGTCAGCCACTAACTGCCATACTTGTGATTATAATACCTTCATCAACAACTAATTTGGTTGCAGCTGGATTGGGGAACCAGCTACCATTGCTGCCAGCTGAGATAAGCAGTAGTATTCATGCGGAGACACATGGCTGAGTACTGGTGAGGTGTGTTCTGAGGCCAGTGGGCAACTGCTGGCTCTTGATATGAAACCCACAAAATGAGAAGTGCTGCTGCTCACATATCATCGTAACTGGCACACAGGGAGCTCCCTCCTGTGCTGAGCAGTGGTGCTGTGTGAGCCATGATCACAGCAGAACATCAAAACATCTCGGGAGGAAGGTATTAGTTTAGGCTCTGTGAAGCATGCTGTTAAATAGCAAACTGAAGTTTAGAAGGAGTGATTAAATACAGAATTGCCTTTGCTATGGAGGATATATCTGAGGCCAACTCCAATTGGAGTTCCAGCTCTCTGTAGAGATTTTCATCCTACATGTCCAAATATTTGATGAAGGAACTTAGTGTAACTCCTATACTTGAATTACATGGAGACTGATCTCTAGGTTTTATAAGTCTCATCTCAAGTTGTCTGCTTAACTACATTGCATGTAACTAGTACTATCAGTTCAGTATCACTGAAGAAAACTCCAGGTGAAATAAGATGCTGAACTAAACAAATCACTGACCTAGGCATGGAAAACATTTTCTAATTCAGGACAAAATTAGTGCAATTTCAAATGGTTTTTCAATTCCCCTTTGCAAGTACTGCTGGGTACCCTGCCCACTTGGAAATCCTTACCCCACAGCAGGCTTCTGCTCAACTACATGGATTTGTCGCTTGGCTCACTAAAGCAGCTGATAGTTGCACTAGGTTGGCATTTGTCCACACACAGGATGACAAGGGATAATGACACGGACTCTACCAGAGATTATCATAAGTGTCTGCTGGTGACAGAAAAACAGCAATATACCTTTCCACTTTAGGTGTGGGATTTTTTGTGGGGGGAGAGGCAAGGAGAGAGATGAGGGACTAAGAAAGGGTAGTTTATGATTTCGTTGGAAGTTTAGGATTAGGCGCTGGTTTTACTTCTTGAATTGTATACTGAGTTGGATACTAGAATCAAAATCATGCAATATAGAACAGATTTGAAAACCTGGGTCATTCCTCAAAGGAAGGAGCTTTACTGTACTTGCGATTACCTGCTGGCACAACCCCTCCATTTTGACAGCTAAGTCCCTTACGGTGTAGTGCATAGAAGGAAAACATTAGAAAAAAAATGTGTCTTCTTGCATTAACAGGAGATGACTGAGGGAGAGAGAAATCTTTAGGAATGTTAATTTATGTGTGACATGAAGTGAGGAAGAATACTTTGTATTCTATCCATTTCTGNCCTTTCTGTATTGAGGGCTCCAGAACTGGACACAGTATTCTCATATTATCTTTCTCCCTGCTAAAACTAATGGTAAGCACTTTTAATGGCCAATAAACTTGATTGCATTCTGCAGAGCAATTTTGAAATCCAATTTTTACTTTCATCAAGAAGTGATGTTGGGTCATATCCCCCCAAAAAATCCCAGTGCTTTTCACCAAGAGAACGTCCTAAATCCTGTTTAATTACTGTTACTACAAAGAAAACAAAGCTAAGGAATGTACATTGCTGATTAAATGTATTAACAAGTCACCAAGAAATTCTGATGCTATGAATGGCTGATGTAATGCATCATTCATGCAATTCTCCACTAGCTACATGGAGGAGATAAGGAATGGTGAGAAGCTGACAGTACGGGGTTATTAAAGGTTTATTAACTTCTTAGACAGAAATATAAATGAGTTGGATACTTGGAAGTAGGACTAGAAAGCGTTGTGTTGGATTAGAAATACAATAAGCAAAATCTGTTTTGTTGGTTGTTTTATTTTATATTTGAAGATCAATTTAAAATGCCACAGCACAAAAAATAAAGCATTTGAAAGTTTCGAGTATATTTTCTATTAGCTAGCTTTCAAATGTTTCTTGAAGGCAAATTGGGTAAATTACATTTGCCAAAATATATTTTTACTAAGAGACAGTGAGAAAAGCAGGTGAAAACAATACAAATAGGAAACTTTACACTAGTTGTTCTGATCAATGTATCTTTAGGCTTTGAAAATTTAGGACACTTTTCTTTTGTAATGAAGTGATTTGTAAGTCATTCTACTAGATGGATTCAGTTATATCCATGCAAGTTACAAAAGGGTGTCTCTTTTGATTTTGATCTGGGGAAAGAAGGTGTGCAAATGCTCAAGCCAGCTGTATTAAGGATGGAAGCTTAAATAACTTAAGCTTGGCATAGGTTTTGTGTCTTAGTTACATATGCAAAGTTTGCTGCAACTCCTAGTTTAGATGACTTAGGCCCAGAGTTTTAAGTACTTCACACTGACAGAGGTGATGGGAACCTGCAGTATCTGTAGTCTGGCATTTTTGTCAAGATGCATAGCCAGATTCATCACCTTAGCCATGTAGGTCCTGCATATTCAATCCCTAAGGAGTTGTTCATGTCAATTGAATTTGATGTAGCTGTTCTCTATCAATGGGTAGGCAGGAAGAACAAACTAATTTTGGACATTACTTCAGAACTGACTAAGCCAGGGACTCAAGCCATTCATTGTTACTCATTGTGAGATATGTATATTGATTCGTGACCTCTTCTTGTGTAACCACAGGTTATATGTAGTTTCTAATGACTTCGGTTGTGTCTCCTGGTGGACTGACTGGGGTCAGTTTCTAAAGCCATAGCTCCATAGTTGTGGAGGAGACGTTTGGACTGCCTGAGCTGAGGTCACCCTAGGGGCAGGTGTCTGAACCGAGGGAGCCAGCTGACAGCTCCCTGCTGTTTGTTGGCGCCTCTCCCCCCCACCTTTGCACAGCTCTGCCTCTTGCAAAGCACGGAAAATTACAAGGTGAAGAGAGCCTGGGTTGGGGAGGAACACGCCCATTTATGAATATGCATTGTGATGGTGGATATAGGCTTTGGAGCGGGGCCATACCGTGTGGGCACGTGTTGGTCGAGCATAGTCTCCCCCGTCCACCTTCAGCGCTGTTTGTTTGCCTTAATTCACTTAAATAAATCCAAATTGATTGTTTATAATTTTTCTTGGATCGTTTGATTATTACACTCATTCAGTTGGGAAAGTTCAATATGATCCAAAGTGTGCTAGATGATGTCTGGTTGTACTCTCTCCAATAGCAACGAGATACTTGCCAACTGACTTCAGTTGGTGGGGACTGGACCCTGAATGACGGTTCTATTGCTCCAGTATCTGCAGTTGCATTTATGAACTCTACCTACAAATGAACAAGTCAGGTTCTCATTGATAATTCTTCTTTCCCAAATAATGGAGATAATATATTTTCTATCCACTCTTCCGATTAACTTGCAAAGGGAAGATAAATGTATTGTGCTTTGCAAATAATGGGGGTTTTCTTTCCTTTACAAGTAGGTTTTCAGACACTGGAAGCATCCAGAACTATGAAGAGATATTTTTGTAGAATGGCTTAACCATTCTGGAAGCAATTGCTTCCGATAGCTGGTACTACACAGGGAAAACACACTCCTATAAAAATTGCAGTTGGGAGACCCAGTGCTTTGTCTTCTTTCCTTCTGCATAAATTTGCTATTGTGTTAGTGATATCAGTAACAGCCCAGTACTGGAAGACCTTTCAAAAGCCTAGACAGATTATCTCAAAAATTACTTCAGCTAAGGTAGAAATCAATTTATAACAAAGTGAAAGAATTTCTGGTTTTGGAGCTTGCTATTCACTGATACAAATATTTCCAAGTAGCCTGACCCAGAAAAAAAGAGCTATGTCAAAAACAAGGCCATATTTGTGCCTTCTGGCTTTTGGGTACATAGGACAAAAATGATTACTAGTACAGTGGCTATTATGGAAGATGTTAAACTTCCTTACTGATTTATGTTCTGTCAAAACATGCCAGCTCTGCAAAAATAAAATACTTCATACAGAGTTTATTGTGTTTCTGTAGTTTTCTACTGTAACAACCCAGTTTTGTATTAAGCATCCTATTTTCTATTAATGAAAAATATCCAAGTTATAATGAAGCATTGTGATAACACTGAAATTAACACAAAGGTAAAAGCAAGCCTTTGGGGCTTAAGAATGTGCTCCACAAGAACTTCTATGTTTTTTGTCTTATTTCATTCCGCAGTTTGATTCCCACCCATCTTGATGAGCTGTGTTTCTGGCCTCTGGCCATCATATCTTTATTGAGGATGTTTTTTCAAACTAAATTAGAAAGTCAGCATGTTAAAAGCCATCTTCTAGTTGGTTGGATAGTACGTCTTGTCTTGTCACATCTTTATCAGCTAAAACTCTATAAACCCATGGCTGCCCTGCTGCAGAAAGTAACAGGCAATAGTCCACTTTGCTTTCACATTCTAATTCTACATTAATTTCATATTTTAGTGCCAGTATAGCATAGGCATTTTTCAGACAAACTTTTAAAATAGGAGCAGCCTTTTTTATGAGTAGTATTTATAGCATCTACTTAAACCTATCTAAGCCCCATTCTTCCACCTGACAAGCTAAATGCATTCACACATTCCACATGTCCTGGAAGCTGAATCTATTTTGTGGCAACCTTCTGCTACAGACTGAAAATGGAAACTCCTTGTGATGCTGTGCAGTGGGACCTGAGATACTGTGTTCTTCCATTGCTGCAGAAACATAAGCATTTTTTGAAGATATGATAAAGTGCATTGAATAATTCAGACTAGAGCAAACATCTGTTTCTAATAAAAATCCACCCCTCTTTGCACAAAGGCTGAGTGAACAGACATGGTATTTACATCTTTTTGTGCACCAGGAAACCTGTCTGGCATGCAACCTACACACTGTGTCATTTATACAGCTCACCAATCTCTCAGATCTAGAGGCTTCATTCTGCCTTATGTATATGCCTTACAATAGGATCACAAATACTTGATATAATAGCGTCTGTAATAAAATTTAGAAAAGCAAACTAACTCCAGTAGACCAGTCACTTGAAATTTCTGACTTTAAACAGCTTGCTTAAATTAAAACAAACAGACAAAAAAACCCCAACCAACCAACAAAACAAAACAATAAAAAACAAGCAAAAAAACAACCCTAGCACAAATTTGGGACAAGAAAGTTGCCCTCTGTCAGAAAAGGAGAGGTTTTCTCTTTTTCCAAGCTATAGTGCATTGAAAAATCTGCTTATCAGTCAGTGATTATTATATCTGTGATACTGTGATACTGTTACCTCTTTTTTTCCAGGTCCAAAGCCATAAACAGTCTTGTAAGGCCAAAGTAGCTGTGGGATAGCAATTAGCAAATAAGGAATACAGCAATTCCTAAACAACAATTCCTGATCAACCATTGGAAGAGCCGTATAGGCTTAAGTGAATACGCTTGATTGGGTTGGATAAGTGAATTTTTTCAGTTTTCTTTCACTAATGGACTTTTAAACTGAACATAGGACAGTGAAAGTAACATATATTTTTCCCATCAGAAAGCTTGTAAAACTCTGGGAAAAGCTGAAGTGTACCGTTCAGATTTTCTCACCTATGTGGCTCCAAGGGGATCTGCCAATAGGATTCCAAATGGTGTTTGCTAAATACAGAGCAGTGCATGCTGTGAACAGAGGAAGTTTTAGATAAGTGGCTTCTTCATGTATTCTAGTGGGCAGATTTAAAGATGTGAAAAAGAGATGGAAAGATATATTTGTGCTTGCCTACAGTTAGTGTTGTCAAATACCCTTGTAAGTATTTCGTATGAGAGTACTTTATTTATAAACCTCACATAACACTGAGACTTTATTAGTCTGCATTCCAGTCCCAGAAACAAGTTGCAAAGAGCTCCAGGAGTACAGAAAAACATAAAGGAGACTGCTGTTTTGGAGCTGACTATAAAAGCTATACAGTCATTCTAGTGAATGAGGGGTGATATCTTCTGAAAGTGGAAAAGGTGTCAAGTATGGGAAAGAACTGCTAGCTTTTCAATTAGAGGCATAATTCAGCAAAATATACATGAGAAAGGTGAAGACCTATGCAATCATTAAAAATAGAGTCTGAATACAAGAGATACAAGTCACTGAAATCATGAAAAATGAATGCTATGAATTTAGAACTGGCATTTGTGATGACTCTTAGTACGGACTGAGACTCATTAAGAATGTAAACATTCTGGCTGTGGCCTCTCTCACCTCCATGCTGAAATCCACCTAACAATTCAAGGAAAATCATGACATTTTTCCTATACCTTCAAGATATATTAGAAATATAAAAGAAAAAATAATTAGCTATATTCTCTTCTCAGACACATTTCCATGACTGAGTTTCTCTCTGTGCCAACTGTAAAATTTTCATACCTGGAAGTACTTCTCAGTAACTGCCCAGGGAGCGTAGTAATAGAATTCCTTACCCAACAAAGGAAAAATAACTGCTGTTTGTTTTTCTCAGCTGAAGCTTTCAGGCTGTAGCATTATTTTCTTTTTCATCTTTGAAGAGCAGTGACAAGGATATTGTAACTGTTGTTTGAGAGAGCAGTTTATAGACCTATACCTATCTTTCTTCAGAAGCTATATCATATTTATCTCAGAATGTCATTCTTCCATATATTATCACAAATGTTTCACTCTAAAACTGCCCTGAAGCCATTAATAGCCACTTGTGAATTCAAAGAACTTGAATTCAAGAAATGTCGATAACAACTATTATTTTAACTATTGACTTGCCATTTCAAGAGTTATCCATTAGAATCTTGGCACTCAGCAGTATATGAAAACGGTATTGAGCTATGGATTTGATGGGTGGACTGTTCAGTGGATAAGGAACTGGCTGGATGGTCACATCCAGAGGGTAGTGGTCAATGGCTCAAAGTCCAGCTGGAGATCAGTGACAAGTGGTGTCCCTCAGGGCTCCGTACTGGGGCCTGTACTGTTTAACATTTTTATAAACAATATCAACAGCAGCATTGAGTGCACCATCAGCAAGTTTGCAGATGACACCAAGCTATGGGGTGCTGTTGATAAGTTGGAGGGGTGAGATGTCATCCAGAAGGACCTAGACAAGCTGGAGAGGTGGGCCCAAGTGAACATCATGAGCTTCAACAAGACCAAGTGCAGTGTCCTGCACCTCAGTCGGAACAATCCCCACTATCAATACAGGCTAGGGGATGAGAAGATAGAGAGCAGCCCNAGAGGAAAGAGACATTTAGAATCTTGTGTACATCATATTCCCTTTAAATTTGGACTATCCCTTTAAGAAAATGCACTGGATGAAGTTTTTTCCTTGCCCCCTCTCCTTCCCCCACTGAAGAATCCACTGGCAGAAAACGAAACCTCGCAGCTGTGCTGTGTCTGAAGTCAGTAAGATTGTAAAGACGAATCAGGAATGAACTGCAGGTCATGTGAAGAAGGACGTATCCTTGTTTATATAAGGGTCTTCCTTCTCTGGTTCTCTCTCTCTTCCTGGTTCTTCCTGCTCCGGCAGCTTACCTGGGCTTCAGCTCTTCCCCTGGAATTTACGACTCCTGTCCCCGGGTGAAAGTAAAGGGGGGAGAGGAGGATAAGGAGGGGTAATTTTTGGAAACCTGCCAGCTTTTGCCGGCAAAATCAGAACATTGAGATTATTAGAAAGGGGAAGGGAGGGCTGAAGCCATCTTTGAACTAACAAACTTATTTCTCTTTATTATTTATCTCTTTCATACTGTTGTACCATTTAAATTTAGATAAAGCTATTCTTAGAAATTCACTGTCTGCGTGCCTAGTGTTTTCGTTTATTGCAGTCCCCGTCTTATTGGGGAGAGGGGGTATTGTGGCAAAATCCTCTCAAAAGATTGTTCTTTTGACCTTAGCTTCTGGTCAAACCAGGACAATATTAGAAAGAAGTTCCTCACCACGAGATTTGTGGAATACTGTAATAGGTTGCCCAGGGAGGTGGTTTGGGGCCCCATCCCTGGAGGCTTTCAAGGTGAGGCTTGACAGGGCTCTGAGCAATCTGATCTACTTGGGGAAGTCCCTGTCCAGTGCAGGGGGGCTGGACTAGATGAGCTCCAGAGGTCCCTTCCAACCCAAACCATTCTATGAGTCTATGATTTACATTAAAATGCCATTGAGAGTTCAGTGTTCCTATAGACATCATAGGGAGTAACTGCATTGGGAAGAGAAGGAGTAGACTTCTGTCATGGGATAATTTAAAAATTAGAAAGAGACATATGTACGTCATATTCCCTTTTGAACTTTTGAATTTTGGACAATATCCCTTTAAAAAAAAAAAA
>VWZO01006279.1:0-34401 GCA_013396975.1 Bucco capensis | reverse complement strand
GAAATCCCTCAGGATTTCTTGAAGGTAGTGGGGGACCGATAAGGAGGGTGGATGTTTGGAAGCCTGCCAGCTTTTGCCGGCAAGGTCAGACATTGTGGTTACTAGAAGGGGGAAGGGCTGAAAGCCGACTTTGAACTAACCACCTTATTTTTCTTTATTGTTTATATCTTTCATACTGTTGTACCATTTAAATATAGATAAAGCTATTCTTAGAAATTCATGATCTGCGTGCCTGGAGTTCTTATTTCAATTTGCTGTCCCCGAACACAGCCAGTCCAGAGGGCTGTGGGGAGAAGGGGGCCTTGGAGACCCTTCTCAAAAGATTGTCCTCTTGACCCTAGTAATCCTCAGTTCCTTCTGGTCAAACCAGGACAACTTCACTCTCTGAGCATGTCTTCCTGCAGAAGGCTGCCTTATTTTTGTCTACCACATATATTAGACATCCAGTAAATCTGGCAGGATTTATGAGAACTTATCTTGGCATTTGGTGAGTTCAAAATGAATTCATGTTAGTTTGTAATCTCTTCTGAATAGTTGACAGTTCTTGCATACAGTTCCCTCTTTTGTAGATACTTTGCAACAGAATGCCCATACTTCATAAGCAAAAGGTAGGCTAAAATTGAGTCTCTTATCTAGAAAATGATAAGCCCAGAGTAAAAGTCAGATATGCTGCATGGTTTCATGTTATAGTATGAACTAGTCTTGAATTTACTTAACAGCAAATATGTCAAATATCAATTCATCAATCACCTATTACTGGCAAAGGAAAGCAAAAGAGACCTGAACTAGGATTTGCAATACAGAAGGAATAAATTGCATCTCCACATCAAGGAACGCATTTGCTGGCAATAGAGTGATATTGATTCAGCAGTGATGGGGACCATCTTCTTTCCAGCTGCATTTTACTTTCTGACTAGTGAATTTCTGAATGAAAATTAGATTGGACTTCAATTAGTTGCAACTTTGCTTTTCCGTCATTCAGATAAAACAGTATAATTACTGGAAACCTGACTGTAATAATACAGTCAATGAAAATAAGGTAGGAAAGGGAACTCAAGATTATGTAGTCCAATACTTCATTTAAAGGCAGGAGAAGCATACTTTCATTGTTCATGTCAGATGCTTGTCTTTCATGTTCGCAGTATCACAGTATCACAGTATGTCAGGGGTTGGAAGGGACCTAGAAAGATCATCTAGTCCAACGCCCCTGCCAGAACACGATCACCTAGATGAGCTCACACAAGAATGTGTCCAGGCGGGTCTTGAATGTCTCCAGAGAAGGAGACTCCACAGCCCTCCTGGGCAGCCTGTTCCAGTGCTCCGTCACCCTCACTGTAAAGAAGTTTTTCCTCAGGTTAATACTAAACCTCCTGTGAGCCAGCTTACTCCCATTCCCTCTTGTCCTAACATTGGACGACATTGAGCAGAGCCTGGCTCCCTCCTCCCAACACTCACCCTTAACATATTTATAAACATTAATGAGGTCCCCTCTCAGTCTCCTCTTCTCCAGGCTGAAGAGACCCAGCTTTCTCAGCCTGTCCTCCTAGGGCAGATCCTCCACTCCTTTAATGATCTTGGCGGCCCTGTGCTGGACTCTCTCCAGCAGCTCCCTGTCCTTCTTGAGCTAAGGGGCCCAGAACTGGACACAGTATTCCAGGTGGGGCCAGGTTTCTTCCAGTATCTTCCACACTCTACATTGTTTAAGCCCTACAATTTCACCACTATATTAAAAAACAAAATCAAACAAAAAAACAATTTTTTAAGTTAGCCACGCACTCACAAAGATTGAAAACCAAATCTGTTGCCTTTCGTCATAAAGCTAATACTTATCTGAGTTGTGCTTCCACAGAATCCAAACAGAAGTTGCACTCAAATCTTATTCTTCATGGACAACTATACGTGTCCTTAATTTTTCATACATCTGAAGACAAAGAAACACATTTATTGCTCACTTGCCAAAATGTAGTACTATAGCAGCTGGATAGCTCACCTCTTACTAAAAGATTTACCTATAATTAGAAAAACAAGTCTGTCACCAAGTTCCCCCACCTTGTCATATGATCGGGCTGGCAGAGAACTTGCAAAGCTGTCTGTTTTTTGGAAACACAATATTTTCCATGAATTTCATTTCACCTGTGTTAATATTATTGGTGTCACATAGCCACCAAATGAACTAATAAGGCATAATTAACTGAGTACCTAAAAAAGTACCAAAGATATTGAAGTGAGGATAGCAATATCTATAAAAAAAACCCCAAATTTATGTTCTGATGCACTTTTGTCGTTGAATTCATAAAGAAGACATTGAAAGAACTGTGTTTAGACAGAGGAAAGGTTTGTGAAATTTTCCACTAAAATATAAATATTAAATAAAACCAATCAGGCAAAAGGGAATTTATTGCATGTTATCCAGTTAAAGTGACACTATTTGAAGAACTGCTGCTACTCCCAGCAAGTGAAAGTGAAACCTTGCATTTCTCCACTATTCAGTAAAGCAGTGATAAAACTTTCATTATGATATCCTATGCATGTCCAGCTAACACATTTGTAGTTGCACATCTATATATAGTAGCTTGCTAGCAGTTTAACACTATTCCAAATTACTATGAATCTCAATGAAGCTGTTTATATTCATTCCGTAACAGAATAATTGGTATAGAATCCAATGGAACCAGTTTAGACTTGCAGAGAGGCTGGTTCAAAATTTCTTAGCTATTCTGGTAAGAAACCTATTCTCACCAATAAACAGACTGAAAAAAAAGGCCCCTTATATCACACAGTAGCTATATATCATCAGAAGCACAAATAAAGTAACTTTCCAGCACAAGATGCGTCATTAATGGCATAATGACAGATTAAAGACAAGGATATCACAAAATGTTTTTAAACAACCCATTCTCATAATACAGACCCAGGGTATTTTCTTCCTGCTAATTTTTGTGGAGAGGTAAGTGGCTAATTTCTGACAGCACAGAAGTCTCTTCACAAAAATGTGAAGATGTTTGCGTAAGCATATCTATGCTGCTGGGAGCAGATAAAGTCAGAGACCACCTTTTAAAGGTATTTGTAGATTGCCTATCTTTGAACAAATATAATCCACACCTTATCTGTCCATCTGTAGGATAATGCCTAAAGCTCATCTGTGCTTGATGTGCAAATACTGTCTATCATTTGCAGGCAAAAGTGATATGCAGGGACCCCTTTGCACTTACACATGTAGAAGATGACATTTGAAAAACTGTCTCCTAGAATCATTCCTTCTGTGAATGTTACACAGCCATCTGTACAAAAGTAGCAACCGAGTACTTTGCCATCCGCAGAATGTTAGCCTTTCAGATAAAACTGGTTGAGATATTTTTTTGTCCAAACTTCATTTCAACAGAAAACTGCTATTTTTAATGAATAAAATTTTAACATGATATTAGACATGCTGTTGATTTTCAGCTGAATCTTTCCTTTTCGCCCCACTGCCAATAGATAGTGTAAAAAGGCCCTGCCAAAAAAGATAAATTTTACACCGACCTGCGCTGCCTTATCCAAAAGGTCCGTGCAGATGATAAGATCATTGTCCTAGGCGATTTCAGTGCTAGAGTAGGTAAAAATTTTGAGGCCTGGAAAGGAGTATTAGGCAGACATGGTGTGGGAAATTGCAATGATAATAGTCGTCTGCTGCTAGAATTCTGTGCGGAACAGCAGCTCACCATCACTAATACTATCTTCCAGCAAAAAAATAGTTTGAAGACAACCTGGATGCATCCTAGATGTCCTAGTCCTTCTGCTGTGCCTTTTGCAACCGCTCTTGTCTGTCCCGCATTGGCATTTTCAGTCATCAGCGTGCTTGTAAAAAGCGCTGATGAAAAGCATGGATGGAGCCCTCCCTGGATCTTCGTTCGCGAAGCCTAGCCATGATGATGATGATGATGTGTTATGTACTTAGGACGAATTTCGCTCTCAGTTACATGAATTCTGCCATCAGTTGAATGAAACAGAATTTTATCCACTAATCAGAAAAAAAAAAAATTACTCTTCCTAAGGAACAGTTGCTGCAAGCCAACATGTTTTAGAAAGAAATGTCATTAGACTTCATTTGCAGAAAATCTCTGGAAAGCTAAAGTGTCTGGCAATGTCTGTACTACCTTTAGGAAGAGATAATCAAAATTCGGCATTTTTTCTACACACTTTCCTTCACATCTTGCTTTGTTATTTCCAAGAACACCGAATGCTAGAAAAAACCAATCTTATCCCACTTTGGCAATGCTTTTATTCTCCCTTCCTACTTTTATAACAGTTTATATACACACTTTCTGTACAATGAATTATTGCACAGGATGAAAGACAATTACAAATCCATATCTAGAAGCCAGTGACCTCGGCATTTTCTTTTGTGTATGTCTGAAAAACACGTTTTGCTGCCCAGTCCCCAACAAAGAGACGCGGTGCTTTTTTTTTTTTTTTTTGCTATTAGAAACCTTTCAAAGTTGGTTTTTAGTGAAAAAGACATCAGGTAGGTGACAGCTTTTATGAAGTATATGTTTAGAATCATTCCCCCTTCTCCAGGTTGGCATCCATTTCCATAGGAACAGAGGTGGAAATGAACATCAGCACGAATGAGTCAATTTAAGCTATCACTGAAAAAAGAGCTTGAATTACTGAAAAGATGGATTTTGTATTTTTCTGCACTTGGCAGGCTGGATCTTTGCAGAACACATTCACAAAGTCACTTAAAGCCAACAGGGAAGCAGAGGTGGGGGATGAGAACTTCAGATCACATACAACATCTGGAAATAAAAAGCAAAACAGAAGGCAGTTGGAAATTCGTGGTTCCAAAACCTCCAAATTAAAATGCCAATTTAAAATTGCATATACTTGGTTTTTATACAGTGACTTTTAAATATCTTTGAAATCAAATTATCAAGTCCCTTTAACAATTTTAGGAATTAATTTTCTTTGGAAAGCAGCAATTATAGGAGAGAAGCAGCTTTCTAGGTCACAGGGATATTTAGTCACTAATCATACATACTTTGATATGTTGTTTTACCAGTGTAGTCTACCCCAAAGACATGAAAGAAGAAATTCTGAAGTATCTTTACCTATGTAATTGTACAATACTAAGCTGCACTAATGCTAGACTTGAGGTCTCTTGAGATTATGGTTTAACAGCATGGTACAGACACTGAACTTCACGTTTCTTTTATTGTGGTGAAGTTCCACTGACATTAATACATTACTCCCACTTTCTAAGCATGAGAAGCTTCCTGTGTGGGAAATCAGGGCAATCAAAAACAGTTTTGCAGTGGCTGCTTTCAACCCTAAGCGTGCATGTATTGTGTTGTATTTCCACATTACATTAACCACAATATTGAGCTCCTATTTTTGTTCTTGTGTTTTTGTATGCAGTTAGAAGTCTATATGTTCTTTCTGGAGTTTGCACCCACTGCACAAGGGTTTTAAAGCATCAGTTACAAATCTGTGCTGCAAAATCATACTTCTACTTGAAGACAGAGGAACAACATATACAAACTAGCAGTTTGAATGCCTAGGGTTCAAGCATTTTCCCTCTGTCTGGATGAGTTTCACTCCCCTTGCAGATGGTTAAAGGATAAAAATCACATCTTTAGTTTGGGTTTGGTTTTTTGGTTTGGGTTTTTTTTTTTAAGGAATTCTGCCTGATTTCTACATTGAATATAAAGGTCAAATTCCACCAGCTTCTGCCAGAGAATTTTCTGAATTTTGTTCTTTTCTTCCAGGACACACAATGAAGCAGCTCATTTGCCTTAAAAATGTTTCAGCTATTGGAGGATTTGATAATTTCTTTTATTCCAAAAGAAGTGTTACCTTTGTAACATATTTGGTGGTTTCTGTATTTATCTCCCTTATTTCAGCATTTAGTCTTCAGCATTGGGTCAAGTCTTTTTTTTTCAGTCTCCAAAGCTCTCAGAAGCTAAAAAGAACATCGTGTTCCTGCAGACTGCCCAGGACACATGCTTCACAGCTGTGCCAAATTTGCAGCTGACCAATTGGCCTAAGTTGCAAGAAGATTAATTTTCAGATTTTTGTAAAATGTGTGCCAGATAGGACAATTCACTGTGAGACTTCTTCGATTTTATTGACATTTAGACCCTCATTCAGTTCCCAGTGAAGTCAATGGGTGTCTTTCCAGTCCTTATAGCAGGACTTGGATGAATCTCTAAGTGGACTGAACTGATTCCCATCACCTATACTGAGCAGTGAGATATTCAAAAGATCACAGAACCCCATGATATAATGTTTAAAGGAATTGCTTGATCTTAAAAGTTAGCAACCAAACTAAACGTGACAACTGACTTTAACAAATTGCCCAACATCAAGCTTTTCATGGAAATAGTAATACTAATGGCATTATTTTGTTTGATTTGTTCCAGAAATAATGAGTGCCTTTTAGAAGCATAAGTCCTGCTCGCTGAACATTGTGGTTTGTCTGGGTGAAGAAAGAGAATGAACAAGCAAGTGTTAACCATCTAATATAAAATACTGTGACATGATTTCACCAGCAGAACTTTTGAAGCAGTGGAAGCAGACATAATTCAACTATAAAATGTTTTGTTTAGCGTTTAATGTCTGAAACTATTTCAGACTGAACATTTCAGTTTACAGTGCACATAAACAGACTCCTGAAAATCAGCACTTGCAAAGATGAAATCATTAGCTGGAAGACTCCAAACCCAGATGACATTTGAGCCCGTAGCCAACAAAAGCATCCACTCTGCAGTGTAAAGCCAACAGGGCAGCAGCAATGTTCATATATGTACTTGTATGAGTATGTTAGTATTCAAGCACAAAACCTTGTAAGCTGTACATGTTCTGATGCCATTTTTCTGCTGCATCCAAAAAGAAGGAAAACAAAATGAAACAAATCAAAACCAACCAACCAAAGAAAAAACCTGAGTGGATTAGAACTTTTGTCTCCCACCACTCATCAAACTATTGGGGGGACATGAAAGAAAATGAAGCTGACTAAGTCCACTCTCCAGTTGCGAGGGAAATTCTTTTCAGACACTTGAAGCAATGTGATATCAGTATGGGACACATAGGGAGGAATTAAAGAGGCAAGACAGCCTACTTGCTGAAAGAACTGGACTTTCTGGTACCCTGCTTTTCTTGTCTGAGTGTCATCCTCCATTTTTGAAGTCATCATAAGGAAGTACAGAGAAGAGACAGAAATTAAAAAGACAAGTTGTTACAATAAAATAGAGTAATATTTGTCCCATAGAAGAGTTAGCACACACAGCTTCTGTACTTCTGGTAAAACACTTCACACATTTAATAATTCCAGTACAGTTAAAGTTGTTCCTCTCACAGCTTTCTGGTATCTGAATTCAGCATTGCTTAGGCCTCTGCATTCCCTGAATTGGTAGATCTTCATGCATGGTAATTGGCACTGGACTGTTCACTCCAGAAAGTTGTTGGAGTAAGATTACTGAAAACAAAATGGGACAAAGGCACAAAGGGGTGTGACTTGTCTAAAGTGGAACTAAATGAGGGTGACATACCAGAAAAGTTTTTAGTAGTGATGTCTACAGGAACATGAAATGCTATGCCAAATACAAGAGTGGGAGAACTACTTAAAATGCTATTGCACAAGGCACTTGAGAACAGGCTATATGGAACAATTTTAGTATCAAGAGCATGAACTGGAAGTATAATGGGTCCTTTATATCTTCACTTTCAGCACGATCTAGCATAATTAGAAGTACTTTGTTCAAAAAACTGGTAAAAGGTACAGCATATTTTTCTACATTTCTGCTAAGAGAAGGGAAATGCTATGAAAACAGCTAAGAGAAGCACTAAATCTAAACCCAAGCAATTATGGAAGAAGTGATGTTAGGCTGCTAGAAGAAAGGAAAAACAGACTTTTCTCCAAAAAATGTGCAAGGAAAGCATAAAAATCTGTGCCACCACAAACACTAACATTTGATTGTTTTCTTCCTAAAATGGTTTTAATTTCCAGTTTTATTGTTTCCCAAAAAGAAATCAAGTTGCTTATATAAAGCTGAAGAGATTGTGCTACCTCAAATAAAATGAAAAGGCCAAAACTAGGAAAAGCAATAACCCAAGACCCCATGACAAGTTTCTTCCCAGGTAGCTTAGAGTCACACAAGGATCTCAAACCTATTTTCCCTTTACTATGCCTGTGCTCTCCTTGCTCCCAACACAATCATCTCCATTCATGCCCTTGCCCTACCTGGACAAAGGTAATTACTATAAATAGAAGGATCAAGAAATTATTTTTCATGAACCACTACATCTGACATCTGCAAAGTCTGGGGTTTGTCACCATACTAGGAATAGAAAATATGAAAAGAATGGGAATCTGCCTCAGCTATGGGAGGTAGTCCAGTAGCTAGCTAAGGTAGCAGACATTGTTTATTTATACTACAATACCATTCAGAAGGTTCGTGTAGACTGAAACTTTGTAATCTTAGGTGCCATGCAAGTACAAAGGCATGAATTTTTAGGTAAAATGAGTGTCCTGAGAATTTGGTAACCAGAAAGGTGAAAAAGGAGGTAATCAGAGCATCTAGAGCACACTGCCAAAGAAAGGGGCTGAGAAAGAGGTTTCAAGTCACTACTTCTGCTTAAGACAATCATAGAATCATAGAATCGTAGAATAGTTAGGGTTGGAAGGGACCTCTGGAGGTCATCTAGTCCAACCCCCCTGCACTGGGCAGGGACATCCCCAACTACATCAGGTTGCCCAGAGCCCTGGCAAGCCTCGCCTTGAATGCCTCCAGGGATGGGGCCTCAACCACCTCCCTGGGCAACCTGTTCCAGTGTTCCACCACCCTTGTGGTGAGGAACTTCTTCCTAATGTCCAATTTAAATCTACTCCTCAAATGATGACCACTTAGGCAGCTGATCCTGTCCGTGGGCTCAGCAGTATGTTTAGTCATTTTATCTCCTTGTCTGGACAGAAGAGTGGCTCATACAGGGGGAGAATCTGATCATGGTAACTGCAGAGCATGAAAGTGATGCAGGTAGTGTGGGGGTGTGTGCAGATGTGAAGGGGAGATCATGTAATCTTTCTTGTGTTTTGCTATGAAGATTTTGCCATTCCCTGTATTTCTTTTCTGACCATTATACCACCAATGGTAGTACCAAAAACCTACAAGTGGAAGTACTTCAAATTAATTAGCCCCTGTATGCTATGTTTCACCGGTTGACTTAGGTAGTTGAACTTGTATCAATAGGCTTTACTTATTTCTTACAAATACACATGTGGGAGAGTGGTTCTGCACTGTGCACTTGCAAAACAAAGAGCTGAGACTGCTGCAGCTGTCCAGGACTTCTTTCATTTTTTTCTGCCTACCAGTTACACCCGTAAAAAGACACGCAGTATAAAAATATCCTTAGGGTGGTGCACCAGGGAGCGCTTGTGGTGGGAAAAGAGCACTGATTTGCTCTTCCAGTCACCAAGTCTGCACTTACAGTCACACTGTTAATCTTTAAATGGAAGCATCTACCTAAATGCAGGACAAAGGAAAATGGCCCCAGAATGCAACAAAACAACCAGCTCCTCTGAAATCCTAACTGCACTAGCAGTGATACTTATATTTATCATGAAATCCCCTCTTTAGGAGTCTTGCCAAATTCTGTCTTAGTTTATTTGTAACAACAGATTTTTGAATACTGTAAGAGAAGCAGATAAATTTTCAATTAATAAATGAAAGGTTATGGGTCTGAAATAATACTTAATTCCATATGGGCTAACAATTTCCTTGGAAAGCAGCTGATAATAATCTTAAACACAGAAGAGGAAATTGTTACTAGTTCCTTAATTATTTTTACTTCCAGTGCTGTCTCAGATAATATTCATGCATTGCCTACTGAAGAATTCCAGCTCTCTTTCTCGGGGATAAGCATACCCACAGCCAAGATGTTCTCATAAAAGAACAAAATTCCTTCCCATATCAACAACAAATTATTCATTCATTTTCACAGTTATCCTCTGAAATCAGAAAAACATAAATTAATAACTATTCTTTTACTCCATCTACAAAAGCAAGTAAGACTGTATTTTGTTTCCTCCTACAGTGAAGAGTACCTTTATTGGTAGATACAGGAATATGTGGTTACATACACTTGTGACTAAGAAACCTATGTGGTAACCTAATGACAAAATCCAATGAAATCTTCTCTATTGACAAGATGAATAATTATGACAAGAATATTTAATATTTTAACTTCATAACATTCCAGAAAGGGAATTGTTTAAACAGATCTGGCTGCATTACACCCTTCTACTAGCAATGAACTCAGATACATAAATAACCTGGTGGCATAAATAAATACATGCTGGCTCACCTCAGATGAGGACTGAGAAGGGGGTCTTCAGCAGGGCTCAACGCAAGGACATGAAACTCTGTAGTTTGGTTCCTTTGTGGGACTAGATATCATAATGGTTTTTGAAGAAGTAAAATACCTTTTCACACAGGTAGGTCCTGAAATTAAAAGGAACATTCAGTGGAATGTATTCCTTCTGGAATTATCATGCAAGGTAGAGGACGTATGTAAGGAAAATATCAGTCAGCAATTCTATGACACGAGACAGGGCTGTACCTGCCTCTTAAAGCTTCAGTTTTGTGAATTAAAAACTATATTGAAATATTAAAGCTATCTCAGAAAATGTTCTTTCTTTCTTATTCATGAATCAAGCTCCCTTTGGGCTGAGTTAGTTGATCCATCACAGTACCCCACCAGGATCTTGTCCAGCTCTTCTGTAGTCGGGAAGGCTCCAACACACAGGCTGTGGCCAAAACTCCTCACTTTCTGCTCAGACTATACTACAAACAAAGGCCAGTGATAATCCAGGACTGTTTAATTAGCAAAGATATAGACCTACCTACCCACGCCTGTGTTTCATGGGCACATCAGTCAGTCAGCTGACTGACTGACTGACTGACTGATACTTTTTCTGCTGCTATAGATCAGGTGCAGGATAAAGTTAATATGCAAATTGTTAGTTCGCCTGCCACAAACCAGGCTATGTAGACTCTGAGCAGGTCTCTTAGCTTTGCATTCCTCCAGTGGATCTGCATGTTGCTTGATGTATTATGGAACAGAAGTTGCTTCCTCTAGCTGGAGTCTTAACTGTAGGGAAGCCCTCCTCCCCTAGCAACAACACTGAGGACTACCAAGCTTCCCTGCTCTACCACACTGTACTACTGAATGATGATCTTCAAGGTCTCTTCCAGCTGTAATTGTTCTATGATTCTATGAATCAAGGCCACATGTGCAACTCAACCCCAAAAGAGGTTTTCGGGGAGAACAAAGCTTCCAGCAGAAAGAGTACTGCAGGAGTACTGCAGTAGTACTGCGCACAGAGAAAGGCAATGGTTTACCTAAGCCGTTTTTACCTACCCCTGACACAGCTCTCCAGAGTGGGCCTCTTTGCAATGCCTGCTCCAAACATAAGTGCAGCCAGGGCTTGAATCCCACTGATGTATCTATCATAAGCCAATGAAAAGAGAGCTATGGATCACATCTGTTGCTGTGAAGCGACCTTTGGAAGCAGAACTATTAAAGAGATATTTTACTTGAAAATGGTAAATAGAAGTTTTCGCCTTTTTCCCTAATCATACCAGACTCATCACCCAGCATAAGCTATCTCAAGGAGGTTTCCTTTGACCAAGACAGCCAGCGCAACACACTGAAAATTCTGCTGTCTTCATGGAGGGAAGGACTCTTCAAGGAATACCAAAGCTTCAGAATGAAACTTCAGAAGTGAAATCTATTTCAGAGTACCTCCAAAAATTGTCTCCCTTCAGCTTTTTGTTTTAAAGGCTCACTGGTATTCCATGCAGTGCTGATATCATACAAAATATAGCACTGTGCAGGAAACAAGATCACCAGGCTTACTGGCATTACTTATTTCCCATGTTAGCTGATATATCAGATATATTGATCAGGTATCCATCCATCCTGTCTATGTTCTCAACACAAGTCGTCAAAGAAAAACAAGTTTGTATTATATGATCACATTTCTTAAAAAGAATTGTAATGCTTCATAAAAAATCCAAAATACATGATACTCTACAACTCAGAGCAAGGTAGGACTCGCACCCCACAGTGAAGAATATCTGTAGACTATAAGCTCCTTGACTTTTCATTTGAATGAAGTTCTTTTTCAGTTCACTACTACATCACTGGAAGGTCCTTCTAAGCATTCTTTGCTTTATTTTGTAGACCATTAGCAACCACATACATGTACACACAAAGAAAAAGCCACCAAAAAACCAAGGATGACTTCCAGTGGTTTAAAATTGAGACGCTGGCCTGTGAATTCAGAGGCCCTTTGTTGCCCCAGCTCTCCTGAGTGTTGCACTATGGAGTAGCATGTGCAACACAACACAAACTGTTCACCCAAACCTCCCTCTGCCCTTTTCAGTTTCAGTAGAAACTGAAAGCAGAAATGCTCTCCAAGGATAACTAATTAAAACTTTTTTCACAGGTGAATCTATCACATATGCCCCTATAACTCAATTTCCATGTGGCTTATATGAGCTACATTTTTGCCTTTCATTTTCTTCAATTTGGCTGTTACTACAAACAATTGAGAGCTGTTTGTCGCTAGACTGAAGCACATAACTCAGACAAGGTACATCATAGGTTCATCCATCTTGGTGCTTCTCTGGGTGACACTTCAGTAGTGAATATCTAAATTGTATTTATTATGTAAATATCCACAGGCCTGTGTGCTGAATGCAGTACAAGCACTGAGAGAAGCCAACCTTACAGGTATCTAGCCCTCCCTGGATAAGTATTTTCTGTCTCCTGGCCATCCAGAGAAAACAAATTAGAGCCCTCATGTTCTGCAGGGCAATCTGAGATGGGGGAATTGCTTCCCATGGTCCAAACCCTTGGCAGTTTTGAGTACAGTTACACACAAGAACAGCCACAGTTTCAGAACATGTCACACTGCGTTAGTAGCACTTCCTCTCATCAGCTTCCAAGAAAATGTTCTGCTGTGGCAGCAATTCTTTTGTCCTGCACTTAACCACAATGTTTCTTCCAGTGCACCTCACCACTCACTTTAGTGTGATTCCTATAGGCTATAGGTTTTGTAGGTTTTTCCTTTACTCAAACCATCAACATCTTGTAAGACTTTCTCTCTAGAAGGACTCACAAAAGTCAAAGCATTTTTCCATGTCACCTTCAAGACTTTTTATGTTGGCTACTGTCTCAATCAATTTCTCTACTGAGTTCAGTTATTTTTACAACTTCAAGGCTGTCACAAGATCTCTGTGAGGTCTGACTTATGATATGACACAGTTTATGAACCCAAATTCATTTTTTTTCAAAAATTCATGCTTCAGGAAACAGACCAGAGGCCTGTCTCTTGCAAAGTCAGTGACTCTACCATAAACCACATTTGCATCACATAAAGGAGTTATTTTCAGCAGCAGGTTGCATGAATAAATTGCACTTCATAACATAGTTTCTGCTTCAGGAAGCCAGCATACTCAGACAAGGGTAGCAAGTGACCAAACCCAGGCAATGTAGCTCACTTTCGTCATGATCTGAGGGGTGTTGTGGTAGTTTTGAACCAGCCACTGATTTTTGTTTGCCATCCAAACCTATGCNTAAAAAAAAAAAAAAAAAATTAAATCAACCCCCTACATCAGTAACAAATACTGTCACAGACTACGTGGCTCTGTTCTATATCCACTTCCCTCTCTTGTAAAAGCTATTTGGAGGCGCTGCTTTTCCAAAATCCATTTTGTGTCCCAAGTCATACAGAAGTGAAATACAACACACAAATTGGTGGGTAATGGGCAGACACTATCACCCTTATCTTTGAATTTGCATTCTTTTCCTTAGACACCAAAACCTTACTTTAAAACTGTGGGTTTCTACATCCCCACGCCCTTTTCTTTGTGGTTTAACAGATAAAGTCAAAATGGGAGAAGGTTTCATCACTTTTGTTGAATGTAAAAACATTAAATTATTCTGTTATTCTGAGGCTTGCTGATAGTATGAAGATGACAACTGAATACCAAGGATAGCACTTTCTTGCTCTATTAGTAACAAGGGCTTTTTTGGTTGAATTTTTCAGTTTAGCAAATTACTGATGCAATTGTATTGATATGAGCTATTCAAGTTTTCACCTCCATTTTTCCACAGGACTAACATTGTTCTTTTCCCTACTTTTTGTTTTTGCAAGGGAAGTAATTTCTAAACAACTTTTCAGTTTACATTGAAATATACTATCTCACATGCATTTGTCAAATCCTGTTTTTCATCTTATTAAAATGGTATCCTACCAGCACACACCAAATAAATATTCTTCTAGAAATGTCACATATAATATATCGACTCTACTACTTTCCAAATGAAAACAAAGCAATTCTGTCACAGACTTGCACAATAATTTATGTTGGAAAGAACCTCTAATGGACATGTAGTCCAGTCTTTCCAATTTGCACCAAGCCGGGCAAGCTTGAAAGATATCACATAAACAAGAAAAGGTTCTAACACTAATTGCTTATATAATTGCTTGTTTCACACTGACACACATCTAATTTTGTAACATTTTTACAATAAAGCATATCTTCTTGTAGTAAAGGAACTACATTGTAGCCACAAAATGACACACTCTACTGAGATGACAAGCTACTGGGATATGTGGAGACCCATGATGAATTGTCCCATCCTACAGCTGGAAGGTGGAATTGGCACTGTTAGTTCCACTTTGCTGTTCCTACCACAGAAGAGGAGTAGGTAGGAAGAATAAGGGCAACTTGCTGAAATGAATTCCCTTTGAAAAAGTGAGAGGCAAATGTTCTCAGTCTTCTCAGCTAACTGACATTTAAGGAGATTTAAGAGATTTAAACTGCAATACAGCCTCACAGCACCTATATTATCATTTTGAGCTTGCCAGAATGACAACTGTTATGTTGTGATAATACGTGTAACAAAAAGATGTCAGTCTTGTTGCTGTGCCATTAATCAGCAACAGAATAGTAATCATATTTCTAATTTATGTTGGAAAGTTGTCTCAAAGTTTTAAAAAAAATATAGTTTTAGCCCATGAGAATAAACAGCAAAGACTCATTGATTTATTGCTACAATAAAAAGGAACTATTTCCCTAGCCCAGGCAGCAGAAGGAAACTCAATACGCTTTTCTTCTGGCCTTGAACTCCTTCTAGCTTTACAGAATAAGCCTTAATTTTGTATTTGCTTCCTAGTACTGTAATTGTTAGAGATGTTGCTCAAGATGCATTTTATGTAGGAGCAACAGCACATGTTCCTGCCTGGCAGGATTTGGATTATTCATGCCCATATTGCCATGAATTTTGCAGGCTATATAGAAACACATCTAAATTGGCAAGCTTTCAAAGGCTTGGTCTTGCATCTTATGCACTTTGCAAGAGAAGGGAAGGTGTCATCTATCAAGTAACCATATTGGGACTTGCTGTTATGAGTGACTGCTATGAATAATTGATTTAAGGGCCCAGGATACCTCATGCAGTTGGTGATAAGATGTGACATCTTCCACCTTGATATTTTCAGGTTGCGCTCACTACTGCAGGATGTAAATTTCACTGTGATCAGATGTCAATACCAAAACCTACAAGTGGCATCTTTAGGAAAACAGTCTCAGTAAAAAACATCTACAGATGCCCCTGGAAATGTAGATACAGTATTACTCATGGGGGTCTTATTACTTCTGGTGGTCTCATTTAGAAGGTGTTGATAGATAATAGGTGCACAAATGACAAAGCTCATGTGAGAACTTCCAAGATTTCAGTTCATGCCACACCACTTGTCTACACAGAAGACATGAGTGTCAAACCTAGACTTCTCTATCAGTTAGTGTACTAGCACTGAAAGAGCAGAGGAGGAATTACTCATAGATTTCATAAAAAGCAGAATCTATGTTTATGTAATTTCATATGGTTGAAAGATAAACACAGAAGTTCCATTTCCAGATAGTGTATCTGTAACACTATTTTACCAATTATGCTGTGCTTCAGACACAGAAAAACATTTTGTCTTAATAGACCACAGAAAAAAATTCTTACAGATTTTAAAAGCTTTCTGGACAAAATGTGGATTTTCATACATTTAATTAGTCAAAATTATGAGACTAGAAAAACAAATAACATGAAATTTGACTTTCAGATGACTAAAATTAATTTTGGGGGTTTAAGCAAAATATTTTGAAGATTTTTCAAGGACACGAAGTATTTTCTGGCTGTGACTTCCACACAGAAATCTTGTTTTCCACTAGTTTTGTCTTTTAGAAACATGCTCCAAAGGAAACTGAAGAAACTCCTTGCTAACAGATCCTATTGCAGAGATAAGGCCCTCTTCTTTTACAACTACTGTCATCTGGTTTTCAGATATTGGGTGGGAGCAGGGGAACAACGTTTGAGCCACTTTGCCTCTGACAGGAAAACCTAATTAAAAGAAAACATGTTTTCTCAGATTTTTGTCTTTTTCTGATAATTCTGTGTATGTGCACTTGCATATAAAAGGCCTCCAGTGGTCTTCTAGTCCATCTCTCTGGCTGAGGCAGGACAAGTATCTTTGCCAGGCAGCTGTTTAGCCTTCCTAAAAACCTCCAGAGATGGAGATTCCACCACCTCCTCAGTCACCCTGTATTCTGAAGAATGCAAAAAAAAAAGCCTTAGGTGTCCACTATAGCATTCAATGCATCATACACTGGAAATGTGTATAAAGAGAGATTTGTGTGATTAGCTGAGATACTGACATTTATTGCTGATGTCAGCTTTTTGGCTGGATGGAAACCATTCTATCCTTCACACAAAACTGAAATAAATCCAAATTAAATCACACTGTGATGCCTAGCATGACTGGCATTCTGCTAATCAGCTTCCTTCCACTTTTAACACAAAGATTGGCACGCTTACTTCTCTGATCCTCAACATAATAGCAAGCTTTGCTTCTTTCTTTCCTGGATTCTTCTATCTTATTTATAGCTAATTCTTTTTCTTTATATGCCACAATGCTTTAAGCAGTGAAGGAACTTGCTTCTGGCACTACTGTTTTGGCTTCTGAAACATGATTAAAACCACATTTTTGAACAGAAGTATTTTCTTTGTCCTAGCTATGGCAGGAAAGCATTGCCATTCTGTCTTTGATGCTTGTCTTCTTGTCATCCATTTTATTTATTCCATATTTATTCATGTCTACAATAACTACAGACAGTTTTTCCTGTTGTTTTCCTGACTCCCCACTACAGTTGCTCCTTTGGGAATTTTACATGAGTCATTTAGCAATGTGTGGTAGCAGAACAGCATAGTTACACTGTGTGAATTAATTTTCATATTTGGGAGTGAGAAAGAATTTAAATGTTGATTCATTTTCAACTTCAACCTCCAAATCAGCTGGCTGAAAACCCCACTGTTGCAGGATGGTATGATATGATGCCACAGGACTCTGTTCTGAACTTAATAAATTAGATATATCATTAACATTCATCACACATATAGTATATTCCAATAAAACTCCCCTGTACAGTCTCCTCCACCTTTGCCCACACTATGACATTCAGCACTGATAAAATCCATTGATCTAGATATTTTACTTTACCAGTGGATTTATCTTGGTATCTTAGAAGAAACAGAAGGAAATGTCCCTGCTTAAAATGTACCAGTGAAGATGAAAAATGGAGTTTGCTAGTTGTAGTGATGCTCTGAGAACTCTGCTTTCCTCACAGAGCCTCTGATGAGCATGGTTTTCCCTCTCAGTTTCCATCCTTTAAAATTTCCTATCTGAGACCAAGCTGAACTTTTTCTGCCAGAGGAAAGAGAAGTTCCAGGATAGATTCTCCCCCATGCTGCATTACCTTTATCACAGAAAAATAAGATGCAAAGGTTCAAATCACTTGACTGCAGCTAGTACTGAACAAAAGACCTGCTCGCTTTTATATTACATTCCCCTGTGCAGCCTCTGGGAGAAATACTCAAGCGATCTCCTGACAGATGGAGACTACAGCTGTCTTCCTTAGCAAGAACAAGTGCGTGTGGCTTGTACCTTGATAATCCCACCCTCTACCCGTATTCCATCCTTCTGTCTTCTTGCCACTGACTGTTGCCTTGACAATCCCTCCTGTTTATATGTTGCCTCAATGACGTAATCTTTCAACTGGTCAAGAATATACCTGATTGAAGAAGGAACCTAGGTTTTCAACTTATGCATCCTCCTCATCATCAAGCTTTACACTAGAGTATTGCTCTGCAATGTTCCTAGAACAAATCCTACTGCATAACCTTCACCTCCCAAAATTAGACATAGCAGATTATTCCTGGAGACGCTGGGATAATGCTGGGATCTGCAGAGGGAGTGATGTGAGGGACCTGGAGTGGACATGATAAAGAAGTCACAACAGGCATGACAGTAAAGCCTCTGAGATGTACAATGCCTACATTCTCTATTTTGGGTCTTTTTCTCTTACTGATTGACAGAGAAATAGCAAGTGAGGTGCTTGAGGTGAACTCAAAAGTCAAGTTCAGAGAGGAAAACTAGTAAGGAATGCAGAAAGCAAGGTGCTCAGCTACTACAGAGGGGAGGCATGAAGGAGGTCTTGGACCCTGCCCTGGAGACTTTCTCCTGCAGTGAGGGACATCATACCGGCAGGGAGGGAGCAGAATTAACAACTCTGGCCCTGCATTTCACCTGTGAGACAAGTCTAGTTTCACCAGTTGGGAACCATTACTTGAGAGGTATTTAGATCCCTTAAATACCTATTGTCAGGCCAGTGTCCAGGACTGGCATTCCAGCCAGACAGTCTGTCTAATCCCCTTCAAAATCCATGCTGTTTTTGCCCTCAGCAACAGCAAATGCTAGAGACAGCAGTCTGGACAGAAGAAATGGAACATTCTTTCTTAACTCTGCTTCTGCCTGCAGTTTCTACCTCACCAAAAAAAACCACACAAAAAAAACAACGTATGGTATGAGAGCAGCCATTTTCCTCAACAATGTAACTATTTAGTATTTAAATTACAGCAATGCTTTTATGTCAACAATTTAACTATTTAGTATTTAAATTACAGCAATGCTTTTATGTCAACAATTTAACTATTTAGTATTTAAATTACAGCAATGCTTTTATGCTTTTGCTTATGTACAAACAGCAGTCTCTGTTCCAAAATAAGTATTTAGTTTAAAAGTCATTCAGGCTGTGTAGGCACAGTCTGAAAATCACTTGGGGTCTCCTGTGGCCCCTGGTGCAATAACTGTGCAAACAGCAGAGGGAGCATTAAACTCATTGCCCACAGGAAAGTGTGGGGAGTGATACCCATGTTCCTATAATCCTTGGATGGGTAGGATGAGCTCATTAGCCTTCTGGCAGTCATCCTAGGAGAAGGACAACTCTGATTCCAAACCCGGGCAGATGGAACTCGTTTAGCCCTGGAAGGCCTTCCATCTAAGAGGTTAAACCTCTGTCCTAAGGACCTCGCTGCCAGCGTCCAAGCTTGCTAGGCCCTGGCAGATGACCCTTAGGACTAAAGGGTGGGTCCAGCTCTGCACATGCTGTGTCTCACCTAAAAAAAATCCATAGCGCAGGCTCGAAGTTGCTATCCGCTATCCTCTTTTTATCAGTGCGCTTGTAAAAGGCGCTGATGAGGAGCGTGCGTGGAGCCCTCCCTGGATCT
The DNA here is from genome assembly GCA_013396975.1 of Bucco capensis. NCBI lineage: Eukaryota > Metazoa > Chordata > Aves > Piciformes > Bucconidae > Bucco > Bucco capensis. The sequence continues at coordinate 14,739 of VWZO01006279.1, read as the reverse complement.
TCGTTCTTGAAGCCTAGCCACGACGACGACATTCAGGGTGTTTAAATTGCCAGACAGACTAACGAGGACACTTTTACCATTTCCCAGGGACTGCATCCTGTAGTTCAAAGCTGCAGCCTTGCAGTGCTCTGTCACACCCCTGTGGCATCAGATCCACACTATCACCCCAGAGGCCTTAGGAGCTGCTATCTTCCTCACCTGCAGTCCTGAAGTGAACTAAGTCCTAATCATAGAGTGCAGAAATGATGAACCAGGAAACTTTCTAGTGCATCCTGCTAGTGTCTCTTGGAAGTTTGCAAATTAGGATCTCAATGGGGAAATGCTCTCCAAAGCATAAAGAGGCCATAGAAGAGCATTTTCTAAAGAAATTACATCTGATAAGAGATTCCTACTTTTCCCTCATATTCTGTACAACCAAATTTCTTGATTTAGAATTTTTTTCAGGAAAAATACCTCCAAAAGTCTAAGGATTCTAAACCACACTCACTGATCTACTGCATTTGTCAAAAATTAATTACACGTTGTTATAGTAAAACCATTCCCCTTTTTCTTTCCATTATCTATGATAAGGCTGTAAGATAATTTGCTGCTTTAGAATGCCCAACTGCCAAATGAAAGCAAGGCTGGCTTTTGCCTGTCCTACAGCCAACAAATCCTCCTTCTGATCATGAGTTCATGCTGTCTTACTATATCGGTCCTACAGTTTTTCACAGGGTATTTGAAGGTCTGATCCTTGCATTCTGTTAGCAACAAACATTTCTGATGTTGAAAAAGTCTCTCATTTGCCTGCTTTTAATGAGGTCAACCCCTGGCACTTCTATTCATCGCACAGGTCTCAATGAACCTTTAGCTTGTTTCTTGCATAGCTGCCCTTGCACTCATTCCCTGCAAGCCTGAATGTGTTATATCTTTGCTTAAACCACTTTCTCTTCTTTCACAGCGACACCTACAATGACTGAGTCATGGTAACATATACACGCATATTTAGTCTCTAAAGCTAAACAGAGATCTGTTCAAACACAGCACATACCTCAGCAGCATAACTCTCTTGCTGCACCCTCATGGTTTTGTGTTATGTCCTTATGTTGTCAGACCCATGGAGATTTTGCACTCCTTGGGTCAGGGAATATTTCATTTTATTCTGTGGCATATGGGGCCTAGCAAACTTGGGCACTGTGTGATAGAACCATAGAATAATACCATAGCTGGAAGAGATCTTGAAGATCATTGAGTCCAGCCTTTGTCCTAGCCCTATCAACCTGCTAAATGATGCCCCCCAACACAACATCCACCCATCTGTTAAACGCCTCCAGGGATGGTGACTCACCCACCTCCCTGGGCAGCCTGTTCCAATGGTTGACAACCCTTTCAGTAAAAAAATTCCTCTTAATAGCTAGCCTGAACCTCCCCTGGCGCAATTTCCATCCATTTCCCCTTGTCCTATCACTCTCCGCCAGGGAGAACAGAGCAGTCCCTGCCTCTCTACAACCTCCCTTCAGGTAGAGTCATAGAACAGTTACAGCTGGAAGAGAACTTGGTGATGATAACTAATGGTATCAATTGGCATCTCTGCTGCAGACAGCTACCACCTCCACCCACCTGACTATGCCTGCTGCAAGGCAGCTCTGGCTAGGCCAGGGCTGAGGGGTGCGCAGCGTGCCCGGTCGTGACGGCGCAAGGCTGGACAACGCTGAGGGGAGGATGATGGCCTGATGCCTGCCATCCCAGGCAGGCCTCAGCCAGGCTGAACCTGGGGAAGAAGACACAGAGGTGGTGCCCATGCAGCCTGACAAGGCATGGCTGCATCCGGACCCAGCCAGCCACCCACAGTCCACGTACTGGGGACCAGAGACGTTTGTTTAGTTCTGGGCACACTCCACCAACGTGACAGGTTACATCAACTTGGTAGGAAGGGAAAGATAAAAAAAGAGGCAAAAAAAACCCCGACGAGGAACTAAGCTGAAGCACACGTTTCTCTCACTGTCGCTCCCCGGTCTAGCTCACCCTTCCGTGGCCGCGGGAGAGCCCGCAACGCACCGGCCCCGTCAGGCACCGCGCCAGGGGACGACGGCCCCAGACCCCCTTCGCCGATGCCTGTAGCTGCGGGCAACCCAACACCGCCACCGGCGGCCAGACCCACGGGCCAGCCAGTAGCCAGACCGCTGCCAGGGGAGGGGGTAGAGGGTGACGAGCACCTCCACTTGGCTATCGTCATCAGGGAGAGAGGCGGGGTATGGGCGGTGGCAGCGCGGATTGGCGGACGCGCTAAGGGGGAGTGGCGGAGGCAGCGCCGGCGGCGGGCACGGCGCCGCTGAGAGAGTGGGGAGGTGAGCGCAGCCGAAGAAAGAGGGGCCTGGCAGCGCGGTGCGACAGACGCACGGTGGAGAGTAGGGGGACGCTGTGGCGACTGCCCGGCGGTGGGAGAAAGACGGTGTTGCCGCCGCCGTTGCTGCTGCTGCTGCTGAGGTAAAGCAAGTATCGCTGCGGCCGCCCCACCTGGCGCGGCCGCCGGACAGGAGAGCAGGGAAGGGCGATAGGGGGCCGTGCGGCTGCCTGGGAGCCGGGCACCGGCGGACCGTGCGGGGTAACAGACAGAGAGGGAGTGCCGCCGCCTCAGTCTCGTGCAACTTTTTCCCCTGTCCGCGCCGTCAGTGGCGCCGCCGAGCCCTCCGGCGCGGCAGGCCCGGGCGGGCCGATTGCTACGGCCGGCGCCGAGCCCGGAGGGCGGTGGAACTTCTTCCCGTACGGCCGGTGGGGGGCCCGGCTCAGTGCTTCCTGGGCGGGCGGTGCTCCTTGCCACTGGCGGGGCCTGGCGACCATCGGGCTACCCGGGAGCTTCGACCCCGCCGTGTGGCGTGAGGAGCGAGGTCGGCACCCTCGCCCGGCTGGCGTCCCTGGGGCGGCGGTAGAGGTGTCCGTAGGAAGCATTGAGGCGGCCGTCACCGGGGGGAGTATGTGGCGCGCTGTTGAACCTGCCTGGCGGCCCCGTGACCGTCCCCGGGCTGGGGAGTGCGGTCTCCGCGCAGTCCTTCCCCAGCGGTGGACGGGCTGCAGTCCCTGGGCGGGATCGGGGCGCGGGGATTGAACTTGGTCCGGCACCTGGAGAGCGGCTGTTCTGCAGCGGGGACCGCCGCCCGGGTGCATGTTGGTGCGGGACTCCCGTAGGGGTTAACTTGCAGGCTTCTTAACAGGAGGGAAACTCAGATTGTACTGCCTTCCGAGGTTTTCTGATTGTTACAATTATTTTAATGTTTTTTCCTGAAGTAGTCTTGATGTTCCCCTGCCTTCTTCCATAACTTTAGAGCCCTTATGAAGTCTTGAGAGGTTTCAGAATGACAGTTCTTTACAGTGTCCACAATGAAGTTAATGTGCTTCATCCATTTGTATGTGTTTGGACTTCTGTGGCGGTAGAATCGCCACAGGCTCAAAATCACTCTTTCAGAAAGTGCAGTTGTTGTAAAGGTGTTCTAAACCTGTATTTCCTTCTTGATGATATCATATACATCGCTTTCTTGCAGAAAAAAATATTGTTTTGTGGTACTTAACCTTGGTGATCTCCGGTTGGAGAACAGCAGCATCGTACTTCAGAGATAACTGCAATTTGATACAGGTGTGTAGACACCTAGTGGAGAGAAGAGTCAGTCTCCAAGCAAATCCCCTGCTTACACTTCAGTTCTCGTTATTTTAGTGCCTCCCTGAGTACGTGAAATCTGTTTTTCAATTAACAAAGCCCCTAATAGCACTGGAAGGAAAGTTCATGTTAGGCACTGTTACTCTAGGGATTTTTGGAATAGGAGAGATGGCAGTACAAGGAGATATGGTTATAAAATGTGTTAGTATAAAGGTGAAGAAGATCTTACTGTCTTGTGTAGAGGTGCTATATCAATAACGCATGGGCATCTCTCTGGTTGGGCTGGTAGTAACATGGATTCTTAGAGTAGAAGTTTTTATTTTTGGTCACCAAAGAAATATTAGCTAGTGTGGGAGGAAATGCTTGGGTACTAGTGGAGTGGGAGCCAGACATTATTTTTAATAGGGGATAAAGGGGGGACTTGAGGAGAAGCTTTTATGTCTGCTTCCTTTTACACTTAAATTTACAAGAATCTTTTGCATTTTCTGTTGAATTTAAAAGTCAATAACTGTTGAAATGCCCAACATAAATCATTCTGCTGAGAAACTAGAATTCTGCTTGAACTCAGGATTCTTTCATTGGAATCAAGCTCTTAGTAAATAAAAACCAAATGAGCGTTTGATTCCCTTCTTCCGCCTTTTCCATTCCACTGGCCAAATGGAAATCCACTAATACATCATCTCAAGTATAACAATGTTTCTTGTCTAAAGTATTTGGTTTGGTTTTTTCCTTCTACTTAAGATGGTCTTGGAGCTATTTATTTTAAGACTAACAAGTCAGTTTGAATCGAAATGTTTTGCACATAGAGTGTGTAACTTCACTTGGAGTGAAGGGAATTAGTGTATGTGGATTCTTAACAGAGCAGTTAGGTAAAGAACTACCAAAGAGGGCTCTTCAGAGATGTTGCAGTGTTACCAGGCTAGTGTGGAGAACCACTGTCTGTCACTGCGTTATGGCTGTCCACAAGGTTTCTGGAGTCTGAGTCTTCCTCCATCCCCAAACCTGTCAGATAGCAAGAATAGAAAAAGGCATAGATACAGGAAATTCAGTGTGGCTCACCAACGGGAGTGTCTCCAGGTACATGAACCATAGATCAGTCAGGAGATAGCATGCTGGGGGCCATGCGCCAGGGCACTGCTGGAAGGTGATTATAAACCGGTACTGCAGCTTTGAGCCTCAGGGAAACTGGATTTAGGGAAACTTAGCTACCATAACTGCATTGGGTTGTTCTAACATGCAAGTAAATGGGAGCTTTTGTCCCATCTGACGCAGATTTTTGAGATTTCAAAATATGCCTAGAAACTGTCATAAGCAGGTTTTATATTATTACAGCATTTGTAGATCTGTATTGTCAGACAAAGCATAAGAGACACAAGTACTCATTTTAAATATCTGGCCATAAAGTTGATACAATGTATTTGATAATAAAACATCAGAGGAGTAGAACAAGACAGTTAAATTATGCAGCTTTTAGAAGACTGTCTTAGTTGACTGCCAAAATGCACATGGGCAGTTGAAGTGAAATGAGTAGTTGTAGCAAAGAACTTGTTGAATTTTCTTAAAAAGAAAATAAGTATCTTGGAATATTTAAGGTAGTCAAGGTGGTAATGTTCTAACATTGACTGAAAACATTTAGATTACCTGCAACACTTAGATCTCAGGTGTGTAAGTGCATTTTGTTCCCTTGCTATATGGAATGGGAGGAGCCCATACTTTTGAAAATGTTTCTGTACAATTTAATTGGTACTTGTGCTTTAGATTTTTGTTTCCTTTTTTTATCTCTGGTTCTTGTCTATACTTTTCTCCAGTAGAAGAGGCAAGATGAGATATCAGTTAAACTCTCTTCACATTAATTGCAAAGTCTGTGATGTTTGGTAGTGTAAGATAAGCAGCATAGTTTGGTTTTTGAGAAGTGGCTGCAGAAATTTCTCTTGAGGATTAGGCTGGATGCCTAATACACGTGCAGATTTGCAGGTTATTAAAATAAATAGTTACATGTAGGCTTCTTGAAATCAGAAAGTCTTATTCAGGCACAGATAATTCTTTCATACAGCAAAAGGTGTTTTCAAGGATGATAAGTTTGAGAACTTAGATTTTCTTCTGTGTTTTGTTACAGGAGTCGTTGCACAATAAGCTGCAGGGAATTATATTTAGACCTGATGGACTGTAAAGGAGCTGCATACAGATCAGGGTCATTCACTGGCTAAGGAAGCCCGTATACATCCTGCAAAACTGATTTTAGTTTGTTAGTCATATTCCAGGGATTTGACTGAGACATTAGATAAAATGGTGTGAAAAATAGTCAGAAGTTCCCTGGTCCAGCCCTGTCTACTGGTGTCNAAGGATTATAGGAACATGGGTATCACTCCCCACACTTTCCTGTGGGCAATGAGTTTAATGCTCCCTCTGCTGTTTGCACAGTTATCGCACCAGGGGCCACAGGAGACCCCAAGTGATTTTCAGACTGTGCCTGAGTAATGCGTAGTACACTGTCAATATTTTACATACTGGTATTACATAGCCCCCTTGGGTCTTTTATTAAGCTCTGGTTTAGGAGTTTCAGTGAAACTTTGAGTAGTTAGTACTTTCCAATTCCCAGTGTAGCATTTCAAATTATGATTTAACTTCTCCTTTTATGTAGATGAAAATGAGTAACGGTTGAAAATAATGTGTAGAAAACTTTCACTGGTCTATATGTCTTTAAGGTACTGTTTTCTAAATTGGTGGGGTTTTAGTCATATTTTGCCTTTCTGCATTATGGTCATACCTGTATTCTCTTGCATTTAGTGTAATTTAAGTATGCACCCTGATACTTTGCTAGCACTGCTTAGGTGGTCTGGGTGTGCCTTGTTTTGATTGCTGACTGTTTTTCTGGTATTGTATTATAAACACATTAAAAACCATCTGGAAGATGGAGGAGTGAGGAAACTCCTCTTAAGAAAAAAAAAAAAAAAGAAATATGATACTCATCAAGTAAAAGCATTTTGGACTTTCTGGTTCTCCTGCAGATTGTGAAAAGACCCCTCCTCCAATAGGTTTTTGGATTATAGGGTTTGGACTGACAATTGTGCATCCTTACCCTCTACTTAAACAGCAGGAGATTGGATTACCACAGTGGTGAGCGACAGCACTAATTACAGTGATCTCCTCCTCTGTCGTGGCAGACCTCTTGTGGTGAAGAGTTGTGGCTGTATGTCTTTAGGGGTATAGCATGTAGAATCTTGCTGCAAGGTTTAGGTATTGCTCTGCAGGGGTAGCTTCAGGGCTTAGCTCTCTCAGTTTGTGACCAGTAGCCATGACCCACAGAGAAGGAAGCATGTATCATACTGCAAGGATGTGAATTTGGTTCGAGTAATCAGACATTCATCTTTTATGAAAATAGAGGTGTTGCCTAGCAGATATTTTTTTGTGAGATCGCTTTATTATGTTATTATTTAGGGCTCTTTTGTGGGACACAACCTCTGCCAATGTTGCAGAAATTTTTAAGTGGAATCCCAAGTTCACAGCTGTCAGGAGACTTTGAAATGATTTAACCAGTTTTCTCATCTCTTTACAGGAAGAACACGTGTGCAGAGTTCAGTGGCAGAAGATTTAAGGCACATGGGAAGTCTGTGGCAACTACATCTGAAGAAGGTGTGACCAGATACGGAATCAGCTGAACTTGAATATGGAGACCCAGAAATGCCAGCAAGCCTAGAAAAGGAACTAATTGGAAGAATATTGCTAGACATAGAAGTGGAACACATACTTCTGCAACAATCATTGTCTCTGAATAAATACATCAGTAAAAACACCAGCAGTGAAATGATAGATCCTGGTGCTCTTTGATTCCCTTGTGGATTTTATTACTTATACATTGCTATTGACATTTTTATTATCCTGTTTAGTACATCTTGAATCTCTCTGTACGTAAAAATATAACTGGACAATTGCATTTTGGTACTGTTTAATAACACTTTTGAATGTTAAATTGTTTGCCAAGATGAGTGCTGAAGGATACCAATACAGAGCTTTATATGACTACAAGAAAGAGCGAGAAGAGGACATTGACTTGCACTTAGGAGATATATTAACTGTAAATAAAGGTACCTTATTAGCACTTGGATTCAGTGAAGGGGAAGAAGCAAAGCCTGAGGAAATCGGTTGGTTAAATGGCTTCAATGAAACCACAGGGGAGAGGGGGGATTTCCCAGGAACTTACGTAGAGTACATTGGAAGAAAAAAAATATCTCCTCCAACTCCAAAGCCTCGTCCTCCTCGACCGCTTCCTGTAGCACCAAGTCCTGCAAAAGTTGAAGCCGAGACTGAGCAACAAGGTCAGTACTATTCTCAGCTAGTGTGTCTGTGTCCTATGTTTTTCAGATTTTGTTGTTTTGTAGACTTTGTCTGGCTATAGATTTATCCGTATAAGGCCTTCTGGTCAGCTTTTTTAGTGCTGTTTAGTCAATTAAGAATTGTTTCCACTTCATAATATTTAGCTTTCATGTGCTTTGTCTCTGACACCACAGAGACCAGTACTTACTGTGAGATACATCTCACAGGTTGGAAAGTATGTTTATAATTCATTACTGTAAAAATTTAAATGGACAAAGAGCAGGCTAGTATTTATTTTAGGTTTCTAAGAAGCTGGTTGAAGTGTTCTCCCCTGTGGTTCATCAGGCTCACTATCAAGAAACTTTTTTGTGAATGTGACTACAAATTTCAAATAAACACTGTTTTCTTATCATAAATCTCTTGCTAACATCAAAAAATCTGTACTTTGTCATGGAGGTTTACTGTGGCATTAAAGGTAAAAGCAGATATTTTCTACTGCACATGCAGTAGAAAAAATAGCATTTAAAGGAAGGTATTTCCTTTGTTTAAACATAAGTTGCTTTCTAACCTACGTTTGCAGCAGTATGTTGGGCAGAACTCAGAATTTCATCAGTATTCCTCTGTTAATAGAAGAAAGAGTCTTCTCTTTTTTAACTGGAAAACCTTCAGGGTAAAAAAAAAAAAATTCCCACTGTTTCTCCAGGTGATCTGACATTCAGATGCTTGGGGTTTGCGTATCAGTAAGCCAAGTCCATCTAAGGATAGATTTTACATTGGTTTTTCATTTTCAAGAGTCTAGAATGGCTTGTGTTGCTTCAGCATTTAATACTTCTTAAATTCTCAGTGTTTCTAGCTGTAGAAAATAAAAACTGTTTTATGTGATCTTGGTTCTCACAATGACACTGTGGTTCTATGTAGCATCGTCACCCTTTGCCTCCATAGAAATGTTCACAACATCAGTTTCAAAGTTGCGCTATCAGTTCATCAGCTTCATCCTGATAATCAACTAAGATAAGAACAGAAGTGTGGAAAATCATACGTAGCAACTAAGTGGAAACCTGGCAGAAGCATTTGTAGGTTAGTAGTAGCTTAATAATCTGAACTATTTTAATACAGCAATGTCCTTAAGCACTCTTAGAACTGCTTGCAAGCCTATAATGCCTAGGTGTGCATTGTTGTTAGAATGAAGGTGGTGCAGATGATGATATAGTAGCATTTTAGGTTATATTGTCCCTATTTCTTAAGTCTTTGAACTCTCAGGCTCTTGTAATTAAAGTCTCATGGTTTCTCATAGAGATTAATTCTGAAAATTTAGTATTTGCTTTTGAAAGAAAAGACTTCTTTGATCATTCCTTGTACTGGTTATTAATATGTGCTGATCAGGTAACATTGATTTTTTGGGGTTTTTTTCTTAACTCACCTGCAGAGGTGTTTGTCACCATCATATGTAACTCTAGAAGAAACATGGCTCTTTGAATAGACACTTCAATGCTGACAGGTTATTTCAAGAGGCAGGGGGTGGAAAAAACCTCTTATTTACATGTGCACGCTGTGGTGAAGTATTCAGCATTCCAGGCTGTGATGCATTTATTGCTTTAAACTTGAAGTGGTGCTTTGCAACTTGCTTAGTCTCTGTGCTCACGCTTGCTTGATGCTCCTGTTCACAGCTTCATGCTGTGAGCTGGCTGCTGCACTGTGCTGGGAGGTCCTGGTGTTAATCTTACGGTTCCTGAGCCTGCCCCGGGACTGCAGTTGTAACAGACATTTATGGGTGTTTCAGCTGCTGGGTGTTAGTCTGGGAAATTCTACCGCAGTTCTGGGGGGGGGGCTCTGCTTAAATGCGGGCTTTCCTGATTCCTTGGGATGAGACAATGCCCCAAGCCTTAGTGACTACATCTTGCCTAAACTGGAGTTTATTGCCTCTAAGTAGAGTGCTATTTTCAAAAAATGTGTCTATTTTTGATAATTTGGGGCTATGGGGATTTGAAACAAGAAAATGTGCTAATTTAATGGGAATCTTAATCTCAAAATCTGCATACATGATCCTGCTGTGCTCCAAAATGTTAAAGAATCAGCTTGCAATTCAGCCTTGTATTTTTCTGATTTAAAATAAAAGCCAAAAAACTAAGTTCCCTTCACTCCTTTTAAATTAAAAGATATTAAGCTTTATAAAACAGGCTAGACAACTTCAGTAATGCCCTAGCATCAGGGATTAGATGTTCCTCAACAAAATTAGGGGAAATACTGAGATTTGAACTCCAGATAGCTTAAGAGTTGGAATTAATTACTTCTAAAATAATGTATGCTTACTTAAAAAATTGGAAAAGGTAATAATAAGTTGTCTTTTTACAGATCTTTTTATGGTAAAGAACGAAGGCAAAGAGTGCTGTAAATCCTAGAAACAAATTTGAGAAATGTTGTGCTGAAAGAGTATTGGAAGAAACGAAATGAAGGTGAAATTAAGTGAGCAAAATGACGCGAAAATTACATCTTTGGTGAAACCAACGGTGCACGCAGAAACATAGCTCAGATAAAGAATAATATAGCAATGTATGTTTGGCTTTCTGCTGACTTCACTATTTTTGTATACAGGATTTGGTGCAGGGAATAGCACAGTTAATATTGTCCAGCAGCCAACATAATAGGCAGTAGGCCAGGAGATTCTTCCCAAGATGATACTTCTCCATACATTGCTATAGTATATTTCAAATAAATTGATGTGTAGTAAGAAACTTGCTTGACCAAATACAGTCAAGTTTACATTTTCAATACTTTGACTGCAAACTGCTGTGGCTCAGAATGACAAATTAATGGGGAATGGCAGCAGACTTCTAAAACATACCACAGTTATTTGTAATCCATATACCTTTTTCATTCTGTGAAGTCGGTTCTGTATATTGTGTATTTGTTGAATAACAGTATCAGAAACTTCACTGAAGATTTTAAAGACTATATAATCGTACAAGTTCTTTCAATTTTACTGCATACATTTTTTAGAAAGAAAATACTTTCTAATAATTGCAATACTATTTAATATTCATTTATTCTGCATGTGAGGTTTTTTCCCGTCACCTTGTTAAACGTGATCACTTGCTTATCAATGTCCAGATTGTTTTGTATTAGAGCAAATCTGCAATATTTAGGCACGGTGCTGCAGTACTCATATACAAGTAATCATAGACATCTGAACAGACTTTGCAGTCAATGAGGCTAGTAACACAGGCAGACTTGTACATCAGGCCAGTGTCTTAAGCGATCAATCTTGCTTACAAATAGGGAGCTCTTCAAATATTAATAGGAAATCTGAAAATAAATAAAATTGCTAGTGGTCTCAAATTCTATTAAAACTTTATTTATTACAATACTTAGGTCAAATATTTCCTCAGATTTTTATTTTATCCATGACCTATTTAAATTTATAGAGCTATTGGTCAAGAACAGAACTAGGGCTTCTTGACTGAAATTCTGAAACTTGCATTTTGTCTGTCTTTCCCTTACCTTTGTCAATAGAGAAGTAGATTTTGCCCAAGTTCATGGTCTTAAATTTAAAGATGCAAATTGAAAAAAAAATAAAAGAAAAGAAAGGGGATACAAGAGCCCCAGAAAGTCTCTAGCACCTTTTAGTTTCAGGCCTGGTGTAGGGTAGAGCTATGTTAAAGGCAGATTTAATTCCTGTTGCTGGTGTGAGACCCTTACTGGCCCAACCTGTCTTTTCACCAGGTTTCTTTTAGCAGGTAAGGGTCACTGGCTGGAGAGTAGACACCAAGCACAAGGCCATCTTAATCCACTAGACATCTGAAGTTTATGTGAAGCAGTAAAGACTTAATACGATTGGGGTTTTTTTAAAACTTTTTTTTTTAAATTGGAGCTGCAAAGGCTGGTTCCTCATGCCTAGTCCTGTCTCACCTAACTCTTTGAAAATAAAACTGTGTAAACAGTACTGAGTCCAGCTGAGTTTTGTGAACATTGATTCATCCCATCTGATACAGCTGCATGTATTTAGAGTTGGTTCATACAGTATGGTCTCTGCGAGGTTTATCAAGGCTGGTCTTAAGCAGACTTTGAAGGATAAAGCTTTGATTGATTGACAGAAACACTTTCAGATTTAACTTAGAATGCTAAATTCCTACTTTGAAATGAAGATCAGATTGCAGAAGGGCAGACCTGAACTTTATATGAATAATTTGTATGTTTTGATGTTTTTGAGCTTCCTGCAACTTCCTGTGTAACTTAAAAGGGTTGTGTATGTTGATACTTCATACCATTTCAGTTGTTTTAATGCCTAAAAATAATCTGAAGCTCTTCCTTCTTGTGATGAAACTGTAACATAGGTTTCTTTTCCTTTTTTTTTTTTAAGACATCCTTCTTTATGCTTTTCTCTTAGAGTAGGCATGGAACATTTGGAAACTCTTCTCAGAGACCAGGTTATGCAACGTCTTGACCACAGTCCAAACTGACAAAGAGTATAAAGTGTTTGTGTATGTTGTAGGATTTGTTTCATTAATTTTGCTGTGAAGACAGTAGAGTCATTGCATTTCTGAAAATTACTTACATTTGTATATTAGGGAATGTTAGAGTGAGTGGACTACAGGGAGCTCCAGGCTCCATGGGAAGGAAATAGTCATCTTCTCTCCTGATTTAGGCAGATGGAAAAAATGGGGTGAAGTGATGAGTCAGAATCTCATTTGGTATATGTATTTGCTGTTCAAGCCAGAGTCCTTGAATTCATTCAAAAAAGCCCAGTTTGAGTGTAAGCCTTTGTCCTGCTGCAGTTGTCAGAAATGTGCTGCAGTCACAGCATCGCAAGTTGGTTGCTTTTGACTTGCACTGAGAAATGGTGAAGGTTCCTGCCAGAGAGCTGCTCCAGCTACTTGTGGTTGTGTTTCTTGGTGTACAAAGCAAATTTCTTGCTGTCAGTTGAGTGTGTGCATCTGAAAACAAAAGTTCTTAACACCTGCTTTATTGCTAGTGAAAACTGATTTTTAGAAGCTGTGTTGAACTGAGGCAGAGCATTTTTTTTCGTAGTGATAAAATCAGGATGACAGTAACTAAAAAAGTCTTTGTATGCACCACAGAGAGCACAGGGATGCACTTGCAAGTACTAGTACAAATTGCACATTAACAGTTCATGGTTGATGCATGGCCCCACCTGCTGGTAAAGGAGGAAGGAAGCAAGAAGGAGAAGGGATCTTCAAAACCAGCATCTTCCATGTTTTAGTGGTCACAGAATAAGAACAAAAGTGAGAGAGATCTTTTGAAAAGAATATTTTCAATTGACCAATTGATATTTTTGGGCAAAATACATGGCATGGGGCACACAAAACCCCTTTCTGATCTTCAGAGATTACCTCAGGCCTGAAAAGGCTTGTGTGGCTGAAATGCATGTTTTTTCCCCAGCTGTATCAATTAATCTAAAAATTATTGCCTTTTGTTGCACATTTGCTTTAAGAAGCTGAAAGAATGAGCCACTCCTGTTTTGATGCTATGAATTTGTCTGCTTTGTATCACACAGATTATGATACATCTTTCTGTGGTTATAGCAGTGTCATTATGTTGAAGTGACTCTGCTTACCTTTCTTTAACATTCTATAATACTGATTCAGTCTGTTAATACCTTCTACTGACGTGGATGCTCTTGGGGCAAATTTAAAACAAGGTAAAAGTGAAGTAGCCTGCTTCTCTATCTTGGAATAATCTTGATCTGTTTCTGTAGCTGTGATCCAGGAACATCTGAAGAAAACCCACTTGTTAGCAAATAGTTCTTACCTAGGCTTGCGTATGAGAACATCACTTTGTGAGTTTCAGCACCACATGGTGCTAAGTATTTGCCAAGAACGGATCATTCTGCACTCTGAGAAAATAACCGTGCCCACTTAAATAGTTGTGTCATGCCATATGTGTATCCAGATTTTCTTGTGCGAAAGAGCACAGGTGTTGTAATTGCAGCTGGCTCTGCGCTCTTTCACATCTGCGTCTTGCTCCAGAGCTGCTTTCCATGATGAACATCTGTGAAATTGATCTGATTACTAGAATACAAAGAACTGCTCTGTTTTCATAGCTAAGAATGACAAGGGGAATTAGAGGATTTTAAAGAAATATTTATTTTAACCAGAGAAGGGTTTTAATTCCTGAGAATACTTTGCTGACAAAGTAGGTGCTTAGGAGAATTTAAAGAGAATTTTTGGATTTAACAAAAACAAAAAAGTAGTAACTATAGTTAATAATTGATGAATTCCATTCATGCTTCCTGCAAAAGATGTCTAAAATACAATCCTATTTTGTGATTTCATTAATAGAAGAGATTTTTTCCCATGTTTCTATTACATATTACACTTTTTGGACTTCATTAGAGAAATGCCTGCATCGTTGAACATTGCCTCAAGTCTTTTCATAGAGTGTTAGCAGGTATAACTTCTAACTTGACTTGCTGTTTTTTCAGTCTTTCATGAATGCTATATGTAGCAGTCCACAAGAATAGCACCTGAACACTATTCTTTATTTTCACATATTGATCCACTTTATAAAACAGTTTTCATATAAGGCAGCATTTTAAAATAATACTTAAGCTGACAGCTTTTCAGATAATAAGGCTCTGTAATCAAAGCCCTCAGGACACCACTGCCCTGAGCTAGAGAGCCATGTAATTGCATACAGTTTCTACTCTATAAAAATATCTTCTAAGACTATCCTGTACTTCGAAACTCATCATCATGGCTAGGCTTTGCGAACGAAGATCCGGGGAAGGCTCCATCACGTCCTGGACACATGACCTGCCCAATGCAGCTGCGTTCTCA
>VWZO01006276.1:0-17563 GCA_013396975.1 Bucco capensis | reverse complement strand
TGGGCCATTGGAAAACCTAGTGCCAGGGTTGGCTATAGCTATCAATATGTTAATTACCAATACAAATATATAAAAGGTGTAATCCCTTGGGGTGGGAGCATGTATCCATGTTGAAGATCTCGAAGGTGTGGAATTCCAATTAAAGGCAACTCTATCTTTCTCCATTAACTCTGTGCCAAGTGCTTATTTTCCAGAATATTCAACATCAGGCCAAAGGAATTCAGGATGAGCAGTTTATTCCCTAACAAGTTAAATATGAAGACAAGGCACTTCACTTCTCAAAATTTCTACAGATAGAAAAGGAAAATCTTAACAAAGTTGAGATAGCTTATGTGGAGGTATAGGGTCTTTCTTTCATATACTCACTAAATTAACACCAGATGGGCTGGCAGCTTCCCAGATCAAAGGCTACTAATAACATACTCTATTCCTTTAAGTAATGTTGGTGGAGGTTTTTGTTGTTGTTGTTTGGTTTGATTGTTGCTTTTTTCCCCCCAAATTCTCAACTGTGCACTTGTGCAAAAGAAACCAATTCCTAATAAAAAATTATCTGATATTATCTAATGAGTAGAAGCTAGAGTTCATCTTAAGAATGCAACGTTTAATAGAAGCCTTAAAGTACTGAACTAAATAAATACTCTTCCATTGTAGTAACCTCATGACCATATGTCCTGGTTTGGAAGGACAAATTCGGAAGGAAGCCCCTTTAGAGCCTCCCCCTTCCACAAAAGGAAAGAAATCACTGAACACAGAGGCTGAGTTATAAAGAATAATTATTTAACATAGAAATATATATATATGTAACAATGGAAAAGGAAAATNCCGGACCGTGGTGGGGTGTGCACCGGCTTCCGGCTTGGGACAGCCCCACAGGTGCTGCCGCTCCGCTGCAGCCCGCGCATCCCCCCGCTGGGCGGGCACCGCCCGGCAGGGGCGGAGATCACCCCGCCAGCTAGTCGGCCCCTGCTCCTGCCCGCGCGACCACACAACTCAGCCGATAGAAAGGGCTATCACTCACCAGGTTTCCCAGTGAACACATTAACGGTCAGGGGGGTGAAGGGAGAGAAAATGGATACCTCGGGCAATTTTCACATTCACTATAACACCATACTTATTCTTAATTGCTAGAATAAATGATTTCTGCTTAGATGGTTTAAGTAGATATGTTAAGACTTTTCTAGGTTTATTACTTGGTGCAAGTGCTGATGTGCAAACTGCAAGACCCTGAAGTGCATGCATAATCAATAATACATACAGCTGCTATCTGATTTCAGTTGTAGTATCTGTTACACTGAGCTTTCAATACCTTGCCTTGAAACAACTGTTCAGGCATTTCAGGGCAAGTTGTGCTACATTAACCTCTTTCTGGTAACAAGAACACAGAATGGAAATGCTGTTTGCAGTATAGGTACTATGTAGTACAATATCGGCTGTAGCAGTGACCCACCAAACTATCATTCACTGGTGTTGTGACTTATGTCCATCCACAACCAAGCCCCAAGGAGTCACTTGCTAACTGTTCCCACCAACAACTTCCCCCATGGTGGAAGAGAGTCAGGAGTGAAATGCCGAACACTATGGGCTGATATAAGGAAGGTTTAATAGAACAATACAAAGAACAGATAAAGAACAGGAGTAACAAGAAAACTTACACTGCTTGCCCAAAACCCAAAAAAGCACCCAGGCCAGCCCCAGCACCACCTTCCAAGCACCTCCCTCACTCCTTACATAGTAGGCATGATGTCATTGTGGTAATTGTCAACAATATTTCTATCCTCTTTTTCATATTTAGACAACATTTTTATAAGCCAAATTATTTTAAATATTTGCTGTCCCTTCTGTCTTACTTTTTAGAGGCATGTGCAAAATAGAGGATAATCTGATGACAGAAAGTCACTGCATGCCTTGTGTTGCTTAGACATGTCTTCCTTGCTTTTAGCATTTTATTCAATTTGAAATTCATGTTTAAAAAGGAAGGAAGACAAAACTACGGTTTGATGGCTTTCCAGTTATGTTTTGAAGACATGGGATAGATTTTTGAAATCAAGAGAAAAATTCATACTCTTTGGATCTAGTATTAAGAAACAAAGAAGATTCACAAAGAAGTTATTTTTTGGCAACTATGAGGGAAATGTTGACCTTTGGGGTGATGTCTGACTTTCATGAGTGGAAAAGAATATTCTGAAAATGATGAGAAGCAGAAAATAGGAGTATAAATTAAAGCACTAAGCACAGTAAATTGACAGTGACTCTGGACTAGTTTCTTCTAGTTAGGGACTTTCATTGACTTCTTGTTCACACCACTCACTCACTAGTTATCTAATCTGAAAAGTCAATATAATTTTCAAAAGAGAATAGACCCACATTCTGCTCTTTATCCATTATGTGAGATTAATTTAAAGTGTACCAGCATTATCATGCACTATGAGTTCTGCCATAGTTAAACTAAAAGCTAAAGGTCAGTTTGCCAGATGCCTTACATCTACCTAAGCCTCACCCGTGGAAGGTCGCAGTGCTCACTGACATAGTGATTTTTCCAGCATTTTTGTTGATTTTTTCATTCTATTCCTATCACCATCCCCACCTTTCTTGACAACCTGTTCCAGTGTCTCAACCTGTTCCAGTGTCTCACCATGTTCCAGCATGTTCATACCTTTCATGTAATGGGGGCTCCAGAACAGGATGCAGAACTCCAGGCTGGGTCTCAAGAGAGTGGAGCAGAGGGGGAGAATCACCTCCCTCGACCTGCTGACCATGCTTCTCTTGATGCAGCCCATGATACAGTTGGCTTTCCGGGCTGCAAGTCACACTGGCAACTCATGTTGAGCTTCTCATCCACCAATACTCCCAAGTCCTTTTCCTCAGGGCTGGTCTCAAGCCAGTCACTGCCCAGCCTGTATTGGTGCTTGGGATTGCTCTGACCCAGATGCAGCACCTTGCACTTGGTCTTGGTGAACTTCAAGAGGTTGGCATGGGCCCAGCTCTCTAGCCTGTCAAGATCCCTCTGGATGGTATCCCTTCCTTCCAGTGTATCAGCCACACCACACAGCTTGATGTCATAAGCAAACTTGAGGAGGGTGCACTCAATGCCATTGTCCAGGTCGCTGATGAAGATGTTAAACAAGACCGGTCCCAGTAATGATCCTTGAGGGACTCCACTTGTCACTGGCCTCCACTTGGACATGGACCCATTGACAGCCACTCTTTGGGTGTGGCCTTCAAGTCAGTTCTTTGTCCACCGAGTGGTCCAGCCATCAAACTCATATTTCACCAGCTTGGAGACCAGGATATTGTGGGACAGTGTCAAAGGTTTTGCTCAGGTCCAGGTAAATGACATCAGTTAGTTCTCCCTTGTTGTAAGCTTTTCATAGAACGCCACCGGGTTAGGCAGGCAGGACTTGCCCTTGGTGAAGCTGTGTTGATTGCAACCAACCACGTCTTCCTTATTCTTCTGCCTCAGCAGTGCTTCAGGAGGATCTGCTCTATGATCTTGCCAGGCATGGAGGTGAGACTGACTGGCCTGTAGCTCCCTGGATCTTTCTTCTTTTCCTTTTTGAAAATGTGGGTTTTCTTTCCCTTTTTCTAGTCAGTGGGGACTTCACCAGACTACCATGACTTTTGGAATATAATAATCTTTCATCTCTGATTTTGCCTTTCTTCATTTCTGATCATCTCCTACCTCACCACCTCTCTTCCTGCTATTCAGACCCACAATCTGGGGACATTTTGCCATTGCAAAGGTTCTCATAACCAAATTGTGCTTCATTACCTTCTGGAAAATATCTAAAGAACATAGCCTTCTTTCCCATTCCACAGAGCTTTTTGCAACATCATTTCATGTCTTCTTGATCACTGAATTAACAGGTCTGTGGCCTTGACAGATGTAGTTTTTCTCTTCCTATGAATATTCAACAGGCTGTTGTGCAGTTCATTTTCTCATTTGTCATGTTAAACACTTGCCCACTCTGCCTGTTCTTGCTAGTTTGTTTTTACCACAGTTTCACTTTTGAGACCCAGAACTTAGCTCCAACTTAACTATTTTCTTTTAATATGAAGTGATTGATTTGTGCATGTTTGATCAGCCTGTAACACCAGGCTTGCTGTCCTGCATGTTAGATTGTCATAGTAAAAGGAAATAGATTACTGTTCATTCAGTACTGGGTTAAATAATGTACACTTTAGTCATATGCAGGAAATAGAATAAATATATTAATATGGTCACTACCAGGTTATTTTTCACTTATTATTCGTGGGGAAAAGGCAACATTTCATTAACATACTGCAAAGTTTCAAGAATTTTTCAAGTTAAAGATTTTTCTGTGTTTTATTGGCTAATGGAAATGATTACTCAAATGTCTGCCAGACTATTATTAGTGATAATTCTTAAGAAAAAGTGCTAGAAAAGAGGAAACAAATAAACAGAGTAGGTTTGCAAATCTGTGATCTGTAGAACTGAAACTAGTTGGAATTTATATTCTATTTATCCCTCACAGAAGAATCAAGTAGAAAAATACATTTTAAAAATAAAATAATTTTACTCACTTTTTTATGACAAAAATCAAGATATAATTTGTAGTAAAAAAAAAAAGTAGAAAAACAAGAATATTATTCTCTCTGTGATGTCAAAATTTTCTTCATTTTGATTTTTGTGTTGACTTGGTCAGAAGATGCAAATAGTCATATGTATACCAACATTTTCAGTTTTGTATTTCTTTAAGACAGCTTCAGACTGTTCCAGTACAAATCTCAAAAATCTCTGCAGTACTGCAGGTTATGACAGTCTGAATAGCCATCCTCTATCTTCCAAATTGAGCTTCTCTGTTTCTTGAGCCCAAATTCTCTGAAAGGGTCTTCCATTCATTGTTATAATTAGTCTAATCATTGTGTGAAATCAAAGAGCTTCTTCAATGCCACATTCACCTCGGTCTTTACTGCTAATGCCAACTACCAGGAGTCCCAGAACTTTAAAACTATGGAGGAAGATGAGAGGAAGGTAGATTTTACCATGGTTGATGAGGTTTGGGTCAGAGATCAGTTGAGAAAACTGGACATCCACAAGTCCATGGGCCCAGATGGGATGTATCAAAGAGTGCTGAGGGAGATGGCAGTGTTAGGCCACTCTCCATAATCTTCAAGAGGTCCTGGAGAACGGGAGAGGTGCCTGAGGACTGGAGGAAGACCAATGTTATCCCAATCTTCAAAAAGGGTAAGGAAGACGANGCATCTGGGAAAGAACAACCCAATGTATCAGTACAGACTTGGAACTGATCTATTGGGAAACAACTCTGGGGAAAAAGACGTAGGAGTCCTGGTGGATAGGAGGACGACCATGAGCCAGCAATGTGCCCTTGCAGCCAAGAGGGCCAATGGCATCCTGGGATGCATTAAGAGGAGCGTGGCCAGCAGATTGAGAGAGGTTATTCTCCCCCTCTACTCTGCCCTGGTGAGGCCCCACCTGGAATACTGGGTCGAGTTCTGGGCCCCTCAGCTAAAGAAGGATAGGGAGCTGCTGGAGAGAGTCCAGCACAAGGCCACCAAGATTACTAAAGGAGTGGAGCATCTGCCCCATGAGGACAGGCTGAGAGAGGTGGGTCTCTTCAGCCTGGACAAGAGGAGACTGAGAGGGGGACCTCATTAATGTTTACAAATATGTTAAGGGTGAGTGTCAGGAAGAGAGAGCCAGGCTCTTCTGAATGTCATCCAATGTTAGGACAAGAGGGAATGGGAGCAAGTTGGACCACAGGAGGTTTAGTATTAACCTGAGGAAAACCTTTTTTACAGTAAGGGTGAAGAAGCACTGGAACAGGCTTCCCAGGAGGGCTGTGGAGTCTTCTTCTCTGGAGACATTCAAGATCCACCTGGACACATTCATGTGTGACCTCTCTAGGTGATCCTGCTCTGGCAGGGGGTTTGAACTTCCAACCCCTAACATTCTATGATATGATTCTATGATTCTTTTAGTGTCTTGAACTCACTATAGTTATTGGAGAATATTTTATTTTTATAGATTAATTCTATTTTTTAATAAAAATTATGATCATAGGACAACTGAAGTTAATAGCCAATTTTGGTGGATAATATTAAATAAATTCTCAATTAAGTAGTAGTTTGCTACTAGTATTGATAAAGTGAAACCTTCCCATGTAATATAGTACGTGTTATAGGGAGTTCAATTGCAACTGGAGAATACCTGCTGTCAATCATGTGATTGTTGTCTTTCTCTCCTACCTCATATTTTTGAGATAGTGTGCTGTGCTTAATTTAACATGGAAGTGATGCGGGTTTAGTACTCGTTCAAAATGAAGCCTACTTTTTTTCCCAAGGAGACTTTAAAAATGCATCTAATAATAGCGCTGATTGATTCAGCTAATTGGTAACTATTATTCTTGCCTAGTAGCATTTTGGGATGCATGTATCTGCATGTAATTTTGATTCTAGGCCCTTAGCAGTGTGGCTGGCAGCTTACAATTATTTCTATGAACTTCATATGAAGCCCAAATTTTTTCTTTCTTTTTCTTTTTTTTTTTTTTTTTTTAATGCGGAAAGGTAAATTCTTCTAATTGGTGCAATATGGTATTCTGCTGACATGTCATCAGCTGTATTTGTGTACAGATTCCAGCTTTTATCATGCAGTTGGGCTATAGTAAATAGAGTAAAAATCAAATATATAAGTCAACACTTGCAGACAAATCTGTTATAATTAGCTAACCAAATTATATTACAACCTCCATCTGTTTACTACATTATCCTTACAATAATAACACTAAAGCAAATTTACTGACTGTGTTTTGTGGAGTGTGCTGTCATTTTACTTCCAGACGGCAACTTCTGATTATTTGTATTATGCTGTTTTATTTAGACTGTTACTCTTTCTTCACCATTACATTTTTAATAATCATGTTATTGTTTTGAAGATGACTTTTAAACAGCCCAGGTGATGTGGTAATTATCTTTTAATAAGAATATAGATTACTATATTCAGCTTATGGCAAACAATTGTCAAACTGTATGTCTTCTTTAGTTTCTCTTGGCCCTGCAAAAAGGGAACAAGGATTTCATTCTTACCCAGGCTGTACACATTGCCTTGCACTGTGAAATTCAGGATTTACAAAAGAAGACTTCCATAGAAATTTTGTGCCCTCTCATTTTTCCCTTTAATTGCTCAGTTCAAGAAGTGATATTTACGAATTGAAGTAAATTATCTACATATCTCAAGTAATGTATGGGGAAAGACAGATGCCTAGAGTGGAGTCTATTAAGAGCCTATACACAGAGCAACAGAGGTGTCTAAATCAGCTCTAGGGAAAAGCGAATTATGGGAAGTACCCAAGATTTCTCTTATGCCCTTGTTCCAAGAAGTCTGCACAAGACCTGTATTAGAATCATAGAATCATAGAATGGCCAAGTTGGAAGGGACCCCACACTGAGCAGGGATGCCAATCACTAGACCAGGGCACCCAGGGCCACATCCANCACTGCTGCTTACAATGAGCTCTTCACCCAGTCTATACTCATATCTAGGGTTACTCCTTCCCAAATGCAGGACCTTGCATTTTGACTTATTAAACTTCATTTTATTCTCTTGGGCCCACTCTTCAAGTTTGTCCAGGTCCCTCTAGATGGCATCCTGCCCTTCTGGCCTATCAACCACACTACTCAGCTTCGTGTCATCTGCAAACTTGCTGAGGGTGCATTTGATATCTATGTCCAGTTCGTTAATGAAGATGTTGAAGAGCACTGGTCCCAAGACAGAGCCCTGAGGGACCCCACTCGTCACTGCTCTCCACCTGGACAAAGAGCCATTGACCACGACTCTCTGATAGCGTCCTTCCAGCCAATTTCTTATCCATCGAATGGTCCACTCATCAAATCCACATTTCTCCAGTTTGGAGATGAGGATGTCATGAGGAACTGTATCAAAGGCCTTACAAAAGGCAGAAGTTCCTCACACCATCCATTCTGGAAAAATGATGGAAAATGAAATGGATGGCAGAAGCAGTGGTAGTGGTTGAAGTGCTATAAAGTGAAAAATGTAACTTCTAGGTCTCCTTCAGCTTGAAGCCGTTCAATCCATATCTTACCTCCTAGGAAGATGCCTAATGTTATTCTGTGGCCTACATGAATGCAAGGCACCTTCCATCTCTCCTGCTGAAGTTAAAAACCAGTGTTTAGAAGGCAATCCAGTTGTCAGGAAATCATAAAGGCAGAGAATATAGGGAGATTTGTTTCCCTTGAGGAGACCTCTTCCATAAGTTACAAGCATCCTAGGTTTCTAGTCCTATCTCTAGGGACAGCTTACGCACCTGACATTAAAGATTTTTACAACAGTGAACAGTGAACAATGTTTGAAAGGGAGATAAAAACCAATCAAACTCAAAGGCGTTATATCATCTTAAGAACCTAAGTGCTTTGGTAAGACTTTATAAGTAACACACAACAACTTGCATTTCCTTAAGGCACTCACATCTTTTATTTCTGGATTTGGACCCCAATGGACATGATTGAGCAATTTCTTGAGATACATTAATAACCTGTACAGCAGGGTTTACATAACACAGATTAAGTGCCAAATTCCAAATGTTTCTCCAATAAACAGAAGGAAAAAAGGTCTTTCAGAAGAGAAAAGAAACTGAGGGTCAGTTCTTTGGCGTGGTTTTGTTTTTGTTTTTCAAGCTCCTACTATCAAACCTCAATTATTTTTAGTGTATTTCATAGCAGTTCCATGTTAAAAATAAATGCCCTGGAGTTCTGAAGGTATTAAGAACCCTCCTGTTTTGTAAGTCAGGTAAGAGGGTCAGAAGACCAGGTTGGCTGGACAGGGAACTCCTCATGGAATTCAGGAGGAAAAATAAATTGCGTATCTCTGGAAGAGAGTTCAGGCATTGCAGGAAGATTATACAGACATTGTTCACGTATTAAGGGGGAAGACACAAAAAGCCTAAGCTCAGCTAGAGTTCAAACTGGCCAGTGTTGTGTCAGAGAACAAGAAAGGCTTTTTTAGAGGAGGTCCCAGAAAACCGTTGGACTGCTACATGTTGAAAATGGTCAGGGACGATGAAAAAATGGAGGTATTCAATGATTTTTTCTTTTCACTTAGTTTTTAATAATGCTCTTATATCTTGGGCTGCCCAGTCCTCTGACTTGGAGGACCACTGCTATGAGAGCAATGATTTTCCATTTGTGAACACTGAAATTGTAAGTGACAAGTTGTATTAATTGAATGTTCATAAGCCTATGGGGTCTGTTAGGATTCATCCCAGAGTACTGAAATGAGTTAGTGGATGTTACAGCAGGATCTTCTCAATCACCTACATAAGGGACTCTGGGAATATCCTCACTGACTAGAAGCTAGCCAACTTTATTGTAATTTGCTAGAAGGACATGAGGGAATACTCAGGAAACTACACAGTTGTTATTCTAACCTCAGCATCTAGAAAAATTATAGATAAGGTCATACTGGGTGCTCTTCTAAGGACAATAAAATCATGAGGCATAGTCAACATGGGTTTATGAAGGTAAAGTCCTGTTTAACTAATTTAATATCTTTTTATGATATGGTCACCCAGCCAGTTGGATGAAGAGAAAGTGGTGGATGTAGTTTTTTCTCTATTTTATTAAGGCTTTTGATACTGTCCTTCATGGTATCCTTCTGGACGAGTTGTCCAACTGTGAAACAAGCAGATACATAGTATGATGTGTGAAGAACTGGCTAAGCAGCAATGCTAAAGGAGCTTTAATGAATGGGGATACATCTGGCTGGTGGACATTCAGCATCAGTATTCCTCAGGGCTCAATTCCAGAGCCAGTTATGTTCAATGCTTTTATCAGTGATCTAGATGCAGGAGTTGAATGCACCATTAGCAAGTTTGCTGATGATACTAAACTGGGAGGTGCTGTTCGCTCTCTTGAGAGACAAGAGAGCTTCAGAGGGTTATAGATAGATTGAAATGCTTGGCTTTCATCAGTTGCATGATATTTAATCCCAATTTTTGCACCTGGGATGGAGTAACCTTGGACACAGGTGTAAACTGGGAGAGGAGCAGCTGGAGAGCAGCTCTGAAGAAAGGGATCTGGTGGTGCTGTATGACAGCAGGCTCAGTATGAGCCAGTAGTGTGTCCTGGCAGCCAAGGGGGCAAACTGCATCCTGCAGTGTCTCAAACACAGCATAACCAGCTAGTCAAAAGAGGGTAGGTGTGGCCTTCTCTGAGTGCAGTTCTGTGCCCCACAATTTAAATAAGATCTTAAGATTCTTGAACACATCCAGAGGAGAGCAACAAAGTTGGTGAAAGGGCTGGAAGGAATGTCCTATAAGGAGTGGCTGAGGACTTCAGACTTGTCTAGTCTGGGGAATAATGCTGAGGAGCAACCTCATTGACAGTTTCCTGAGAAGGGGAAGTGGAGAGGGAAGTGCTGTTCTTTTCTCACTGGAATCCAGTGATAGGACATGCGGGAATGGTTCATAACTGTGCCAGGGGAGGTTTAGAATGGACATTAGGAAGCATTTTTCTACTGAGAAGTTGGTTAAACACTGGATTAGGCTTTCTAAGAGGTAGTAAATGCCCCAAGACTTTCAGTGTTTAAGAGGCATTTGGACAATGGCCTTAAGAACATGCTTTAACTTTTGGTCAGGTAGTTGAATTAAGTGATAGTTACAGATCCTTCTAAATGAACTATTTCTTTCCATTCAATGAACACATCTATTTTAGTGTGAGAGTTATAAATCATGAACATCATTAGGAGAAACTTGTCTTCTAAAATTACATACAGCACAAAAGCACCTATGTTCTGCCGAACTCATTGGATTGTGGATGCACACACAACAAAGTGAAAAGGAATGGGTGAGCATCAGCACTCCTGAGTATGCCTTCCATTTCCCTCCATCTACCAAGAATTTCCTAATTCCTGCACCTTTCTTTGCCTCTGCATTGGGAAGCCACAGCATCCCAGGGCCAAAGTAGCAGCGTAGTATCAGATAGGCTTAAAAATGCAAGAAAAAGCTTCATAAAACTACCTCTGAATACAAATATTTAAAGACCTGAAGAGACAAGTAGAATAATCTGATCTTCTTGGGAAATTTTCTGTTTAGTAAAGTGTTCAATATTCCTGTAACTTGTGCTTAATCACAAAATATTTCAGGAAGATGATAATTTGCTATCAGAATTTCAAGTGATAAAAAATTTACATCTCTGACAAGTTATTCCAATGGTGAATTATTAATAAAAGAAAAATAACTACATTATAAAAAACATGATACAATGTAAAGAGTCGCTCATTATGAATTTTCCTATCTTTGTTATCAAATAATAATTTTATGGCTTATCCTGGTAATATGAAGGGTCATTCGCTGTGAGAAAACTCTTTTGTATGTGGACGCTTATTGGTGATATTGAAGACTCTTCTCAGCCATTTTTAGATAACTGCAGCACACTGAGTGTCTTAGCTGTCTTTCAATAGACCGGTTTTCTAGTCTATGTGGCTCTTTCTGAAATCCTTTTCAATGTCCTAACATTCTGTTTCGAAGCAGACTTGCTAGTAATTTTCTTTATGCACAGTGTAGACTTCATGGCACGGACTTATACTCCGTGGGAATCATCTTTCCTTGGTACAAAAATAGCTTGTTACTTGATTATTTACAGTAAGCCATTCAAATATTTATGCATTACATGATGCTATCGCTCACCTAGTAAACACAGTCTGCAATTTTCCTTCGTACATTGTGTGATCTTCCAATTGGCAATGTTCAACCTCATGTTGATCAAATGAGTCAACTTCACTATATGAATCAGTTCAGCCTGTTCTATAACTGACCTATGACTATTGTTGCTTCTCTCTCCACTAGTTTTTGTATCATCTTCATTTACAAAAGGTATTGAAGATCAATGGGGCGAGGACAGATTCCTAAATGTCTCAACTAGAAGCAACTCCAACAGGAAAACAAGTCTTAATTTACGGGTTGCGTTTTGTGGTCTATTGGTTAGCTGAACTTTAATCCCTTCAATCAGATGGCATTGATGTTTTTTTCCCTCTCCCATCAGACTGTGGAGCCAGCTCAAACATCACACAGAAGTCTATTCCTCAGCACATTACCAACACTGATGGAGCAGTAGTTTTTTAAGATGACAATTCTTCCTCTTCCAACCTTAATGATTCTGTGATTCTGTGGATAACTGGAAGAGTGGTAGGAGAATATATGTGTCTTATTCTTACCTAAGTATCTGCTTGTGGCTTTTTTTGACTTCTCATNATCTGCTGGCCATGCTCTTCTTAATGCATCCTAGGATGCCATTGGCCCTCTTGGCTGCAAGGGCACATTGCTGAGTCATGGTCATCCTCCTATCCATCAGGACTCCTAGATCTTTTTCCCCAGGGCTGTTCTCCAACAGATCAATTCCCAGTCTGTACTGATACATGGGGTTGTTCTTTCCCAGATGCAGTACTTTACATTTACCCTTGTTAATTTCATCAAGTTTCTCCCTGCCCATCTCTCTAGCCTGTCCAGGTCGCGCTGGATGGCAGCACAGCCTTCTGGGCTGCCAGCCATTCCTCCAAGCTTGTTATCATCTGCAAACTTGCTGAGGGAACACTCTACCCCTTCATCCAAATCATTAATGAATATATTGAACAGTACTGGACCCATATCATTTGCTCTGAGTCAGTATCAATGATAAACATATAAAATACTGAGTTATTTAGCTGATGGAACACACATAGAAAGAAAAAGCATCTATATTTTTTGAGAAATGTATCTTTTGGCTTTTGCCATATAGGTTTTATAGAATGCTAAATAATCCTTGCTACTGCAATTCACCAAGAAATCCATGTTCTCAGTTGGTAAACCAGCTGCCTAATCTTTTCAATAATCCATACACCTTTTTCTTAATCAATCTTCCCTGCATACAAATTGTAAACGTTTCCCTCGGCACGTTTTCTAGAAAATAAAACACCGAGGTATATGAGATCATCCTCTCAATTCAGACATAATTATTGTTACAGAGTGTAACTTTTAAAATGTTATGACATTTTAGCTTTCTTATGATTCTTTCAAGTTTTTAAGTAACTCAAAGTTTATTAAGAAATTCAAACTGAACATATACTTACAAAATTTTTATTGAAACAGCAAACTGCTTTATTTCTGAATGAAAAAAAAGAGAAATATTTACTGAACACTTGCTCCTTCTCAGCCTCATGAGTTGTTTGCATGTTTTCCTCTTGTCTTACTCTCTTTCCATTTTGAATTTCACCAGTTCTTGCTATGTTCTCAAGCATTATTTAGTATCTTCTGCCTGACTGGTCATACAACATGAACATTGAAAATTTTAGTCATACTGGTCTGCCTATACAATTTATTCTCTGTATAAACACGAAGCAAGAGTAGTTCAACAGTTTTTATATATCTGTTTTGAAATTATTTCACTGTATGTAATTGTAACTTTTTATTAAAATGTGTGGGGGTTTGAGGGTTTTGGGGGAGTGTGGGTTTTTTTTTTTCTTTTTAGTGCTGGTTCAGTACATGTGAGATAACTCAATAACTTGTGCAGAAATCCACTTTTTCTTTTTTGTTTACAAACATTGCATTATGATTTGTGAAGTGCAATTTTAAAAGGGAGAAAAAGAGCTGATCTGAATCCATGGAAAATACAGAATTACTCCTTGTAAGGCCTTCACATTTTAAGTAATGGCATAATATGAAGTTACAGCATCAAATTTACATTGGAGAAAATGAATGCAAGTCTGCTGATATCTATGTAATAGCTTTGAATTACATAAGTTCTGAACTATGCTTTCCTACATACCCAGCAGATTTTTATTTGCTGAATGATTTTTTTAAACCAAAAAGAGAGTTGGCTCTGAATTATTAAAAAATCTGGTGAATAATTCTGACTAGAAAATGTCAAAATAGTTAATTTTGTATCTGCAGGTAAAAATACTTTGCTTTCTTGGAGGTTAGGCTTGGGAGAAGGATAGGCACAAATTCCACCTTGGTCACTGATGATATGTTCTGCCGATGGCCTATTAAGTAGGTGGAAATGATAGTTTTCTGGAAATTGAGAAGGTTCAAAATTAATCTCAGCCCTCACTAGGGAATGGCTTTGAACCTGTGCCTTTTACATGTCAGGAGGCTATTGCATACCTGTGTAATTAATATTTAATGTAGGTTTATTGCAACATTTTTCACTGGAAGTGTTCCAGTTTGGAGGAAAAGAACCAAAAAGCACTTTAAGGTTAATCAGCTGAGGTCCTGGAACTGAAGAGACACAGCTTCCAAGTCAGTGCTGTAACTGGTCAAATTAAAGTTATGTCATAATAGGATTCTCTCAGCAAGTCTTTCTGAGGCTGCTCCATGAGCTGCTAATTCCTAAAGCTAGAAGTCACATTCTTGATGTTTGTCTGTGCTATTGTAACAAACCTTGCTTTCTCAAATGGATGCTTCATAAACATCAGGGAAACACAATATTGTATTGTTCTAAGAAAAGTTTTCAAGTTGCTGCAAAATGGAGTAGCACTGAGAACTCAGGAATCATTTTTCTATTCTCGTCAGCCCTGGTGGAAAGAGCACAGCAGCCTGTAAAAGCTCCATCTCTCTTTACAACAAATACTAATGTTTCTACTCCATACACATCAAATTTCACAGAATCACAGAATCATTAAGGCTGGAAGAGACCTCTATGATCATCAAGTCCAACCACACCTATTGCTACCACATCGCTAAATCATGTCCCTATGCAGAACATCCATATGTTGCTTAAACACCTCCAGGGACAGTGACTCCACCACCTCCCTGGGCAGCCTATTCCAAGATTTAACAACATTTCCAGTGAAGAAATTCCTCCTGACATCCAATCTAGATCTTCCCTGGTGCAATATGAGGCCATTTCCTCTTGCCCTATAACTGTTAACCCTGGAGAAGAGACCTACCCCCATCTCACTCCAACCTCCTTTCAGGTAGTTGTAGAGAGATATAAGGTTTCCCCTGATTCTACTCTTCTCCACACTAAGCAACCCCAGTTCCCTCAGCTGCTCTTGATAAGGCTTGTTCTCTAGATCTCTCACTAGCCTTGTTGCCCTTCTCTGGACATGCTCTATTATCTCTATGTCCTTCTTGTATAGAGGGGCTCAAAACCTAACACAGTATTCTAGGTGCAGCCTCTCCAGCGCTGAGTATAGGGGAATGATCACTTTTCTGGTCCTACTGGTCACACTTTTTTTGATACAGGCTGAGATGCTGTTGGCCTTCTTGGCCACCTGGGCACGCTTCTGGCTCATGGTCATTTGACTATCAATCAGCACCCCCATGTCCTTCTCTGCCAGGCAGCAATCCAACCACTCTTCCCCAAGCCTACAACACTGCATGGGGTTGTTGTGACTGAAGTGTAGGACCCAGCACTTGGCCTTGTTGAAGCTCATCACATTGGCCTTAGCCCACCAACTCAGCTTATGCAGGTCCCTCTGCAGAGCCTCCCACCCCTCAAGCAGATTAACACTCCCTCCTATCTTGATGTTGTCTGCAAACTTTCTGAGGGTGCATTCAATCCCCTCATCAGCATTGATAAAGACACTGAACAGAGCCAGCCCTAACACTGAGCCCTAGGGAATGGCACTCGTGACCAGCAGCCAGCTAGAATGAACTCCGTTGACCACTACTCTCTGGGCTTAACTCTCCAGCCTTTTCCTTACCCAGCAATGAGTAAACCTGTCTAAACCATGTGATGCCAGCCTCTCCAGGATTTTTAAATGAAATCAAACATGAATGTCAAAAAGACCAGAAATAACCCCCCCAATTTATGGTAGTAACCACACTTTGATAAGTTTAGGTGTATAAATTCACCATAAAGAATCAGAAATACAATATGAAAACTCTTATTTCATGCTTTACTTCCGAAGTCCTCTTTCTTTTGCTCAGATAACCAAAAACTGAAAGAAGCCCCCTTCTCAGGAGTATCCATGAGCCAGAGTCCTTACTGTACTTATTTACTGAACAACTCAGTAACCAGCTGATTCATTATAGATTAAAATTTCATTCTTCTCCCTGTAGAGTTCCCAGTTGGAGCCAAATCACAATTGCTTTAGTTCCTAGACTAAAGCAATTAGTCTAAGAATTGCTAAATAAACAGGCGCAAATACATAACTAGACCTCTACCTTACCCACAGCCGTAGAAATGTACATGAGAAATGAAAGGTGGAAGCAAACAGAAGACCTCCATCTTTCAATTAAATAACTGATGCTTTTAAATGTGATGTATGTATGAAGTGGGTGGTTGCCCATGGTTTTGCAAGCTATTCTTAAGGAAAGTCACTTATTATTCTGTATTTTAGTTACAGACCAAGAGCAAATAGAGTTGCTCTAATAAGCAACCCACTTGCCACTTTGCCTGCTAATTATTTTAATAATACTTCAATTTTTAAATATTTTGTTTCTAATTTAGAGAGTGAGTATAATTTAGTAATTTATTAAACATTATAGGTGATAAAAGCAAGAGATATTGAAACAACTTTCTACTGCCTGAATAAGATGTTTTCTTATTGGAGAGGATATATTCATGTTTGAATATTAAGACTGCCTCATCACTTCTGTGTTTCTTTCAAATATGTTAATACGTTCAAATTAGCAGGAAGAAAGGAATTGAAGTAATTTTAGAGGATTACATTAAAGCAGGCCAGGAAATACATTGAAAATACATTAATTTCCCAGAAATCATATTTAATCACTTTGAAATTACATGAATTATGACAACATGATAGTGAATTCAGAATAACCATTAGTGCTTGAATGTGAATAAGGAACAATATGTTATCATTAGAAATATCAATTCTTATCTCCTTTTAGATCTGTGAGATAGAATATGGTTAGGAGTGCTGCTAAGAGTCAGAAAGGGCAGAATTAGCTCCTGGAAGTCAAAACTGCAATACATGTATATATGACATTACAGTAGAGAAACTGTTCGTGAAGGATTAATAGTATATCAGTGACACAATATTCTTAAAAGAATCAAATTATTTCATGATTGAGATGCTGGTTCTAGATTCAAATTTAATCAGTTTTAAATTAATTTTTTTTGTCACCAGAATCAAAGATAGGTCAGTATATTAGAACCTCACTTAAGGAGGTCTGGGTAAAGTAATGTGAAAAATTGTAACCTTCCTACCTTTCTTCTTGCAAAATCATTGCAGAAAGAAATTATTATTTTGGAATTAATGGAGCAATGACAGTTTAAAATGACCACTAACAACTGAACTTCCAAGCTAAAAGCCAACATTGCCGAAGCTGCTTAACAACATGTTGAAGAGTCATTTATACAAAATAAGTATCAGAGGGAAGTGATTATTCTCTTCTGTTCAACCTGGTTGGACTATATCATAAGTATTTCACCCAAACATAAGAAAAATGCTAAATAACTCAAGAGAGTACAAGGGAAGGCAACCAAGATTCTTAGGAAGCTGAAGCACATCACATGTGACGCTAGGGGAGCTGTATATATGTAGATCCAAGAAGAGAAAGCTAAGCACATCAAGTCTCTGCCATCAACCGCCATTCTTCTCTTGATGCAGCCCAGGATGCGATTA
>VWZO01006274.1:0-78174 GCA_013396975.1 Bucco capensis | reverse complement strand
TTGCTGCCCATGCTGCGTGTGTTTGTGTAGATCTTTTCTCCGTCTTTAACTTACTGGGAGACTGAAGGTTTAAAAAGAAGCCTCTCAACAATTTAGTTTTGAATGGCCTGTTTGAAAACTAGTGTTTTCCACCCTATCAGCCATATTTCTCCTATACTGCATTTCCAATAACACAGTCTAATTTTTCAAATGTCTACAGAAAATAGACAAGACAGAATAGAAAATGTAAAAGTAAGGATGAAGTGGAAGAATGGTCAGGGCAGGAGCTCTTGTGTTTTAAATAAGTAGCACCAAACCCCACCACTGTTTTTTACTGCTTTCCTGCACTGCAACAGCTGTTGACTACCCAGCACAAACCAAGTGACAATTACCTTGGCTCCCAGCATGATAGCACGCTCCTGTTCCCATATGCGTTGTTCCTGCTTCTTGTAGCCAGTGATTCCAAACTTGTGCACTTCCAGACGAGCCTAGAACATCAAAGAAAACTGCAAGCATTTCATAATTTGTCCAACCTGTTGTAAAATAATGCTTGACAGACCACAACAGAGTCATACTCCCAAAGTAACCCTAGCTAATACCTGAAGTTAACCACTGTTCATCTAATCTCTGGATGGTGAGGACAGTCAGAGGGACAACTTTCAGTTCTCCTCACTTCACATAAAACAATACATGGAATGGATCTCATACATAGAAAAACAAATCGCGTGGTGCTGCACAAAGAAGAACAATGAAATGTGCTACCTATAGCACCCAACGTTTACAGAGTGTCCTCATTCCTTGCCTGCAGAGCACTTAATCAGTGAGAAACATAGATGGGCTGACAGTCAAGTGTTTTGACTACACACATACATATACTTGACACTATGCAAGAATACTCTGGCAAAAACAGTGGTGAATTCATCAACTCTTCAAAGTCAGTGGTTAAATCTCAGCGGTATGAAGCTCCACACAGAAACTCCATTGAAAGATTCCACTGGATCACAGCACATACCTGAGCAAAGACCAGGCATATAAAACAACTTGCACAGATTTGTAAACAAATCAGTATCTAATAAGGCCAATACTAGTTACGCTCATATAAGAGCAGATGAGAATTAAAAGGCAAATGAAAAAAAGTCATCTGTTGTTTCAAAAACAGATACCAATACACTTTTTTTCCCTCTGATGAGATCAGAAATCCAAGATTAACACCATGGGCCTGAAAAAGCTATGCTAAAAATTATGGGTACTCACATAGCTAAAACACAGCCGTCCTCCTCAAATTCTCACTGAAAGGTCAGAAAGGCCACAGTGTTCCAGAATGCCTCTCTTCGCACAGAGCAGTTGGCAACAGCCAGCATGCTCCTCCTTTGGCATGGCATGCAGACAAAACTACCTGTTAGGAAATCCTCACCTACAAGAGGGAATCTTTTCTGAATTGTTTCCCATTGGTGCCACTGTAGCTTTCCCAAGGATACAAATACACACACCCGTCCACTAAAATAGTGAGATTAGATAGGCCCTGTTAACTTACTTTTTCGAAGTTAAATTCTTGTTCATTCACATTTTTCCCTTCATTCGCTATTTTGGTCTAGAAACAAAATAAACCATTTCAAATTAATATAACAAGTAACACCAGTTTAAAAGCTGATTGAGTCTTTTGGAAAGGAGTGACATGTAAAATAAGTTGTAGGGAAGAGCATACAGCTTTTCAGCAGTATCTTTTCCTAGCTTTAGTACCTGGATTTATTAAAAGAGACAGTCTCAAAGGCACTTTTAATATACAGGTATTACAGAGTCTTACTGGAACAATGTTGCACAATTCATAGGGTATCATTATAGCACAGCCCATACAGTTTTGTCCTGCATTTTATTGCCTTGATCATCTGCTAACAGTTACAAAGAGTTTCATAATTTAGAAATCTATGAATAGCTAGAATTAATTTTTATACTTTCAAAAAGAAATTTTATAAAGAGAACATTTTATAAAGAGAAAAACTGCCATGTGAATGATGGATCACACAATTCCATTTCCAAATCCATATGGAACTGTTGATGCAGGATAGGACACGAACTTTAAGTCCATTTGTTTGAGACAGAGATAATAGTGCATGTACCGATAGCTGGTGGCAACACATAGAACAAGCTTAATTTGCAGCTGCATGGCCATATATTAGTGCACATATCCAGCTTAGCTAATGCAAGAGAAACAGCTCCAAAGGATGCATTGTCAGTAAATGGCAGACCCCACTTAATGGTTTTTAAATAAACTGTTTGCTCAAAATGAGATCAGTGAAAACTACGTATTTTCCACTCCACAATACACTGAGACCTGTCATCAGCAGTTCCCACTTCGGAGGGGAATTCTCTAGGGGGAACAGAGTGTATCCTTGGAATAAAAAGCAGCACAAAATCCCCAGGGATAGCTCCACATTAGCTCACTACAGGAGTGTCCCACATGATACGCTTCAGAGCAGTAACAAATCTCCCAGGGTTATTTTACATTGTGTCTGACTCCTGATTTTGGGGAGGACATGCTGAACCACCTCTATGAGTGGGTGCTCTGCCTCCTCCCAAGTGTGCTGATGCAGGCAGGCAGCATGAGCAGGGAAGCTGCAATCTGTTCAAGAGCAGCATCTGCCCATCCTTCCGTGTTTGCTCTTTAGGGCACTACCCCCTCTAAGGAAGGAGGAGTACTATATATGTATTAAAACTGAACCTGAATGCTTGTAGCATATTTCCTTTTCACTCTCCAGGACATTAAGTCATACTGAGTCACAGGTTTGGGTCCCAGTATTACAGCAGGGCTTCTTCTGCATCCACCAAACTTAAACTTCTCTCAACTCAGCAAAAGCTTCTGTGTAAAATAGTCCATTTCAACCACAAATATATCTGGTTATTTTAAGCACATTTTACTAACAAGCCTAACACCAGTCTTTTCAGGCAGGAAAAATTAAGTTGTAAAAAGCATAAGAAAATAAATACCTAGGGCAATTTTTAGAGGAAAACAATACTCAAAAAAGTGCAAAAGTTTATGGATTCAACCAACTGCTTGTTCAGTCTCTTGAACTCACCAATTCCAAGCAAGCAAGCCCCAGATACCAGTAAGGACTCCCTGAATACAAGACAGTCATATGTTGGTCTATCTAAGC
The DNA here is from genome assembly GCA_013396975.1 of Bucco capensis. Taxonomy (NCBI): domain Eukaryota; kingdom Metazoa; phylum Chordata; class Aves; order Piciformes; family Bucconidae; genus Bucco; species Bucco capensis. Next base: position 75,043 of record VWZO01006274.1, on the reverse strand, counting down.
TTATTTTAGAATTGGGCTTCTTATGTTATGGCCATGAACACAACTCAAAGAAAACAACCAGAGAGGCAATAAAATCTGGAGACCAATCAACCAGCAAGGGACTTTCTACTCAGCATGGAAGACAGCTCAGCTTCCAGCCAAGCCTATCCAGCCCTCCACGTTGAAGCAACTCAGCTATGGTTTTTGGTAGCACAAGGGAATTTAGCACCAATGAACCAAATCAAATGCTGTCATGCCTTCTCCCATCAACCACCCAGCACCACTCCTCCAAGACACATGTTGCTTGTGAACAGGCAAGTGTTACTGTGATGCCAGAGAAGAGAGCTTTGGCACCTCATATCCACACATGCTGACAAGAGTAGAGCAGCAACAAAGCACTTATGTACAGAAGTAGCCAAGATGCTTTGCCTCCTGTTTTGTTCACTTCTTGCTGTAGCAGCAGTCATATCTGCAGATCAATTTATTCTGTTGGGATACACCTATTTCCAGAGATATTCTGAAACTGGGGGAGGGGGGAAATCTCTGTGGAAATCTGCAGTATTGGATGATATCAAGCTGACACAGACTGTCAAAAGATCCTGAATTTCCAAGCAGCTGTATTAGGAAGAGGAAGGAAACTAGTCACAGGAGAGGGAATTATGGACAATACCTCACAATTTATGGTGGCAGACTGGGTAGACAGAATTAAAAAAACCAAACAAACAAAAAACCACCAAATCAATCATAAGAGAGTTTTCTTTGGTTTTAACTGTCACCAGAAAGGAGCATGTCAATCCAGTACATGCTCAATGTTCCACGCTTTTAAAAAAATAGAAATCTATGTTTTAAAGAACCAGCAGGATACCGGCCCGTACTGGTGCCCTGCTCCAGGTGCATACACCGTTACGAGAAGCCCCCTGCTAGGGGCCAACAGCATCTACGTTTACAGAAGAGGGCGAGTCCGGGACGAAGAGGGCCACGCCGCAGCCTGCCCACCCACCCACCGTCTGGCCCTACCTGGGCACCACCGGAGAGTGCTGCCGAGGGGCTAGGCTGCCACTTCCTCTTCCTCCCGCTAAACACGACGACCTCCACAGCCGCAGGCGCGGTGGGGTGCGGTGTGGTGACAGCAGCGCCCAGCTCTGCCCGCAGCTCTCCAAAGAAGTCGCGGGTTCTGCGCCGCCCTCCCGCCGCCTTGCCAGCACTACCTGCCGCCGGCTGCGGTTCCCAGAGCTCCTTCTCCTCCACCGCCGCTCCGCTCGCCTCGCTGTCCTCTGCGGCGCCCCGAGCACCGGGCTCCTCACCTGCGTGCCGGAACACATGCCCAGGGTCAGCTGCACGCGGCCACCGTCGCTGCGCTTCCGAGTGAACGCGCTCGGCTCCCTCCCTTCCCTTCGGCCCCCACGGAACGTCGCAGTGTCGCCGGCATCGGTGTAGTACTCAGCCCGACCTCACCCTGCACCGCCAGCAGTCCCGTTTACCCACCGAGGTCGTAGAGGGCGCCAAGCACCGCCTCCAACCGGCGGCACGACTCCTGCGACCCCATGGCGGCCGCAGGGCGGCGAGCGGAAGGACGTTTGATCCCGAGCGGCTCCCGTCGCGCCCAAGATGGCACCGCCCATCGCGCGCTCCCCGGCCCTCCCCCGCTCCTGCTGCAGCGCGCCGGACAGCTGAGCCGGGGCGGTGCGGGGCCATGGGCGCCGAGGGAGGTGGCTGCGGGCGGGAGGACGCCGCGACGGGGTAGAGCGGGCGAGCGGGGCGCGGGGCGGCGCGGCGGAGCTCGTAGGATCATGACGGCAGCGGCGGCAGCAGCGGCGCTCGGGCGGGCTCGGCGAGGGGCGCCCATGTACTCGGTAGGTGGTAGCGGCAGGGTGGAGCGGGATGCGGAGGCGCAGAGAAAGCAAGGGGGCTGCCCGCCTCGCCCCAGCGCGACGTCCGTGCTGCTTGCTCTGAAGCGGAGTGACGGCGCTTGGCGCAATCCCCCCCTCCCGTATTTGGGGGCCGCCCTGCGAAGGAAGGTTTCCGGGGCTTCTGCTGGGTGAGGGTGTGCCGCACAACTTCCCTGGCCCTACACCCTACAGTACTGGCGCGGGAGCTGCGCTTTGCGGGGCTCGGGAGGAGACGAGGTCTCTCCCGGGCTCCAGTGGAGGCATGTTTGCAGGCAAGCGGGAACTGGATGTTTCCCCTCACAGCTTAATCTTCCCTAGCTGCTGCGGGCCCAAAGCCTGCTTCTCCTTCCTGGCTGCTTCCCCAATACCTGTCATGTCAGTCGCGAAAGTCAGTGCTCTCGCTCGGGAGTGCTGTTTCTTCCCTCAGATGTGCTGTGAAGCGCTAGTCGGCAGGGACTCATCTTCAGGGAGGCTTTGTCCAAAAGCCCTGCAGGCGGGCCTGACAGGGAGGCTGGCTGGATGGGGTGGCAGATGTTCAAGCTTGGGGTGCATTGCAAGGCAACCCCATTGCTGTTGACAGAAACCTGACAGTAACAATGAATTCAGCACTAGGAAATTGTCACGGAGATTGAGTTGCCGAAGTGCGTTTTCCTATGTTACGTGGTGAAAATGAGTTCACTGACCTTGTTTTCTCCCTGCAGCTCGTATGCCAGCCTCAGACAAGGAGATTGGGCTGTGGGATGCTAAACCTCCTCTCTGCTTGCAGTTGGGGGAGAGGACTTCCCAAAGTTCTCTTCTGTGTTTCCTTGGCTATATGCTGGTATCCCAACTGCATCATGAGCACCCTCGTTTTGTTCCTTTCAAAGGTTATAGGGAAGCAGAGGAGTTCCAGACTCTTGCTGTTTTGCTTTTGTACTTCACCAGGGTTGCAGTAACAGTGTATGTAATTTTCTGATTTCAAGGTTTCCATCAGTGTATTATCTGAATGTGCTTTCTGCCAGTTGGCAACTAAAGCTGGAACAACAGCCTGGCTGTAATGTGTAAAAGCAGCATTGTTCTTCTTTAGTGGTTGGTAAAGGGTGTGTTTTGGCTTCCTCAGCCCTGCTTCAGGACAGGGTATGGAAGTAGCAATTGCCATGGAGAGAACTTAGTTGTACATCAAATCTGGAAATGTCAGATGAGGAGCAGTGGCAGAAGTAACTTTTCGGTCAACCACGGCCTTTGCAAAACTCTGCTCCCCAGAGCCATTTTGGGGAATGGCTGTCGCAGCATGGTGACTGCTGGTGTGGCTGGTGATACCTGAGCTGAGTGCTGGCTTTATTTGGGTTTCATGTAGTGCATTGCAGGATTTTAACTTTGGTAAATGACATAAATGTTTCTAGGATTTTCTGAGCAACAACCTGTCACATACTGATATAAGTAGGTGTAAAAGCCAGCTAGTATTTTCTGATGCTATTCTGAGCTATCTTTTTTGCTGTTACAGAGCACAAGTGATTTTTTTTTTTCTTTTTTATTTTTAGTCAAGGGGGTTGATATATGATGTCAATGGCAACAGAAGGCTAATACAAACTATTTCCAGTCTTCGTGACAGTTCTTAGCTTACTTGGCTCTTGCAAAACACCAACTAGTAGAAAGCTATGGAAAAAGAAAGATTGAAAATAGTAATGCTAAACTACATAGGAAAAAAAACCCTAGAAGTTTTAAATCAATGTGGGCTTGGGTTTAATACCTTGTATAGGATTGTTTTAAAAGTCCCTGGAGAGTTTGTTCTCCAGTTACTGTGGGACAATTCTCTAAATTACAATAATGGACAGAAAAGTTGCATGTTCTACGAAAAGCTACTGTTGTAGAAGGATGGTATCCAAATTTGACTATACTGTGTGGAGAAAAGGATATGAGGAGGTCAAACTTTATAGTAGGATTTGTTTTCTGATTAAGTTGGCTTTCAATGCGGTTGAGGCTTTGAAGGACTTTTTGTGGTTCTTAAGTGGAGATATTTCTGATTTGAGGGGGTTTGTTTTGTTTTGTTTTGCCATCTTGGCTTGATGAATGGGCAGGAACCAAATGTTTGCTCTCTACTTACTTCAAATGTCAGCTGCTTTGATAGTGTGGCTGGTGTAGCTATAGTTAACTGCAGTGAAACCTGACTCCAGCTCCCAAGGTTGAAAACCCAGCTGCTGCTGCTGCTGGGCATTCTGCTTCTCTGTTTCTAGTGTTCTCCTGTGTGTTTGCTGTCCAGGCTTTTCTCTCAACACTAGGAAAGGTCACTGTAGGAACCCATGAAACAGCATGTTTTGTCCTTCGTTATCAGACTGGTTCTGCAAAGGTTGTGTGTAGGGAGAGGAGGCAGAAAGAATGAAAGGGATGCCTGTGCTGCTCTTCAAGTGGTGCTATAGAGGAAGACATAAGCATTTTTAGCATCTTCTAATAAATATGCTTGATCATATTTATCACATAATCAGTACTTGCATATTTGTGTTTCAGAAAGGCACCGGTTGCCTTGCTTCTCTGGTGGCTATTGCTGCTATTCTGAAGTTTGGAGAAATACAGTTTCAGTTTTGGAAAGACTTGAGAGGTCTGTGGTGCTATAGGCAATAACAAGAGACATCTCTCTCCAGTGCAGGGCTTTCCTGCCAACTCAAAGGGAAGAGTTCTGTCACTGAGATTTCTGCAGTGGGACAGATCCACAATTAGTTCTTGATGCACTGTTTGTTTTGCTGCTTAGGAGTATTGTTGGTTACTCAGAGGCTGTGCTCTATTTTTACCTATGTGCACACTGTATTCCATTTTGATCTTCACGTGGCTGATAATGGTGTTTGTTTGTTCCTTCCTCAATATGTTTTATGTATCTTATGTCCAAGCTTGGTGAAAGTCAGGACAAATCACCAAAGTCCCAGATGCAACTTAAAATAGCAGGGATTATTTGTTTTTGTGTTGATGATTGGGTTTTTATAATGTCATTGGTGGCATGCAACTCTAAGAGTTGCAATCAAAGGTGTTGTATTTAATACCTATTAATCATGGAGAGGCTGGAGGCAAGGCACTTTAGCTTTCAAAGCCTGGATGTTCTCTCAACTTTTTTCTGTTGGGCGGAATTAAGTAACTTGTGGCACAGGGTGATTTGAGGATCTTTGCAGTTGGAAAGGGTTGGGTTTAGGTTTTTTTGTTTTCTTTGGTTTTGGTTCTGTCTGTGTGCTGTGTTTGTTTCCTTCTCTTTTTAGTTCCTTTATGTAGCATTGTTCCAAGCAGGTAGTATTTGTTCGTGTGCTCATTGTGTGGAATACAGACACTATAGAAAGCTAAAAAGAAACCCCAAAGAACGCAAAACTGTTGCATGCCATTATTTTGACTGTAGCCAAGCAGACCGCTGAATGGCTCGAGGTAGTGTCTCATTCTCTGTTTGTATGTTCCCAGCAGAAAGAGCTCACATCAAAGAAAAGAGATGAGTTTGAAGATATCTTGGAGGAAAGACGATTGTCCAGTGACTTGAGATATGCAATGAAATGTTACACTCCTGTGATCTACAAGGGACTTTCACCTTGCAAGCCAAATGCTCTAAAAAATGCTGTTCTCCAGTCAGAGCAAGTTCAATATGTTATCAAGCAGGTGAGTCTGGACAGTAAGCAGTAAGAGGAATCAGACTGAGCACAGCCAAGCTTTGTGTGGCAGTAAGGAGAAAAAGATTATTGTTGACCTTGTCAAACACAGTAGCTGTAGTTTGAAAGACGGTCCAATAAATCAGTAACTTGAGAGCTGTACTCTTTTGACAGGAAAAGCAAATACTGATTTACTGAATTGCCACCAGATCTGTTGGATAGCTCATGCATAGAATAGTGTTTTGATTTTGTCTGAATGACACCTTACGATCTAAGTTATCCAATGTGCTTGAGGTTTTTTTTTCTCCTCCTCCTCCACACAGAGCAGCATTGTGAAAGACATAAGCACTCTTCTGCTTAGAAGACACTTTTGTACTTTGAGGATGTCTTGCAGGAATTTTATAGGCTAGCAGTGTATTTATGAATCGGTCATAAATGCTACTTTCCCTAAACTGTGCGTTAAATTTCACAGGGAATTCCTTGAATCAGAAACACTGTCTAGGATGTAACTGCATTTTTGTTTTAAGATGAAAAGCAGCTATTACTTATTCATTACTTTGTAATGAATAAAATATTTTATAGTCAAACTGGCTCATATTTTACAGTGTTGAAAAGGCTGAAATAGAGTGTGTGTTGGTTAGCAGACTATTTTCAGTATTAATGAAAAATAATTCCAGACCAAAAGAAGTATGTAAGATGTTTTGGTTAATCCTGAGTGAGTGGCTGCCATAAATTTTTAATTTTTTTTAACAGTCAGTGTTGCCTATGATATGTAAAAACCCATTGCAATGTGATAAACTAAACCATGTCCTCCAAAGTAGTCCTGTTGCCGTCATGAATTGCTAAGTAGTATGAAATTAAAAAAAAATAATCTTTAAACTTTAGAAACATTAAAACATTTACTGAAAGAAAATATTTTACCGAGGATTTGACAGAAAGACATTTTTGTCAAGTTTGATTCTGAAGTGCTGTTTTTTGATGGAAAAATTTTTTGATGGATATTTTGCCAACTCATGTCAGGTAGTTGAAGGTGGTTAGCATATCTGCCATTTCAGCCTCATTACCAGCTCTGCACTAGAGATTACTGGAAATATCTAACTGAGGCTATCTTGGGTAATATGCCCAACAGTATAGGGTAGGCGTGCCTCTTGCCTCTTGTCTGGACAGAGTTTACACAGCTTTACACAGGCATACTAGAATTTGTTCTTGTGACAAATTGCTGAGGTTACTAATGTTCAGTATGTGAAATTAAGTGTGTTTGGTTTATCTTGGTGCATGTGACTGGTCTATACGTGGAAATAAACAAGGCAAAGAATNCAGTTATCGCACCAGGGGCCACAGCAGACCCCAAGTGATTTTCAGACTGTGCCTGACTGAACCAGTACATATGATGGTAAGGTGGCATATGGAGGTAGAATGGAAGAGATGGATTTTCTCATATGCCACAAAATAGAAAAAACGGGCAAGCAGTACTGGCCTCTAAATGGAACTGTGCTGTTTTGGAGGCTTTTTCTTCTGTCATTCATCCTCTTTCCTCCTCTGTATTCAGTAAAAGGCATGTTCCTCATTCCAGAACAGTAAAAAAAAAAAAAAAAATCTAACTTTTCAATTAAATATTTCCAGACTCCAAGTAAAAAATAGGAGGGATGACGATTATTTAAGTCTGTTTTAAGAAACTTAAAAAGAGAACGTGCATAGCAACAGAAAAGAGATCATTGATTTACAAAGTTGGTAGAAACAGTGCTTTCTATGTATTTCTGCTAGCCATTGCCAAAGTAATACATTACAAAGAAGTTGAAGCCTGATAGGGCTGGGGTTCTTCAGCCAAGTCTTAAAATCTAAGCTAAATGCACTTTTAAGATTTATATTGTGAATATCTCTGCAAATGTAGGTTTCATTTTTCCAGTCAAGGAAAATCATGCACAGCCTCTTCTTCAGACCAATAATATAGAAAATATTCAAATTTCAATCTTCTCTGAAGATGCTACAGATTAAAATATTCACATGGTGTGTTTGTGGGGGGGAAATTGTTGCAAACACTCCTCCTTGCCATTGACATCTAAGCTTATTCTTGATTTTGAGCAACTTTTAACTTGACTTTCTCTTGTTGGCTGACAGCTAACAGACTCTATGTGATTTGATGCCTGTCACGCAAAATCATGCTGACTATTGCAGTAGTTTGTTCTATGTGCTGTGGCACATAGAATGGTGTGCATGAGCAAGGAGAAGGGAACTACATCTCACTGCTGTTTTTCTTGTTTTGTTTCTCTTTAGTTAGCAAAAGAGATGGGAGAATCACCTGATATTATTCAAGAAGAAGCTACGGAAATCCTGGATGAGATGGGCCACAGTATGCAATTAAGACCTGTCAGATTTTTTGCCTTTACTCTGAGCAAAATATTTAAACAGCTTTTCCAGAGAGTTTGTGTGAATGAAGAAGGAATGCAAAGAGTGAGTACTGAGGAGGAGGAAAAAACCTGTTATAATGCTTTCATACCAGTCACTTGGACAAATACTCTAATCTTCACTCCGAGTAAAAAGTATGAAAAATAGCCTTTTGGAATAAAGAAAAAAAAGACTGCACTTGTGTTTATTACTGCATACTACATCTATTAAATCTGGGGGGAAAGACAGATGATATATAAATATTTTAGAGGCAAATAATCAGTAGGACTTTTTGTACATTTTCTTAATATTTTCTATGGTAAGGAATACCATGTGCCACTGATTCTGTTAGGTCATCTGCTGAGAGAGTTTTTCTATCTGATGTTGCAAATTTAATAATGCAATTGGCTGAAAAGGGGTGAAAACCTGATGTTATGTGGCTGAGTGGGTTGGCTGTTCTGCAAAACCTTAATGCAGCTAAGAGTGGTGATACCTTGTGCAACTCTGAGGCAGGAGATGGTTTAAGTTTGCCTCAGTTTCTGGGGAGCTGTTGTCCCCCGTTTCACTGCAGGATGCTGCTGTTCTGGAGGGTGCAGTGTGTTGCCTGGAAGGCAGCAACATCAGCCTTGACAGCCCCTATTGTGTTCCTAATTCCCATCTCAAAAGGGATTTGAATTAGACTATCACCTAACCAAGTGACCTTGGCTTTTGAGTCCTGTGATCCCTGTGAACCACAGGTTGCTCATCCAGAAACTACTGATCCACATTTCCTAAGGTTCCATGCTGAAAAAAAAGAGTACATGGACAGAGAAACCACCCTCAAACAAATCAGCTTCTGTTTGCCTTAAGTCCTGTGAAGGTCTGTATTTGCAAATTTCAACAGTGGGTCTGAAAATACTGAAACAGAATTGTTTGTACTGTTGGTTTTTTTTAGTTGCAACATGCCATTCAGGAGCATCCAGTTGTACTGCTGCCCAGTCACCGAAGCTATGTAGACTTTTTGATGCTGTCTTATTTGCTCTATACGTATGACTTGGCTTTGCCTGTCATTGCTGCAGGAATAGGCAAGTATGTTCTTTTAACAGTATTTTCAGGATTGAGAGGATCAGTAGCAAGGGCTCTGATAGCTGCTATTTATGTTTAAATTCTATTCTAAATATGTCTTGTTAAAACCTCCTTGGTTTTAACATGCTTACACCATCTCAAAGCTTCTCATCAGTGCTGAGTCCAATCAAAGGTGAATTTTTTCACAGCAGATTCACCCAGAAGTACCCCATCTGTGGACTCAAGGCTGGGACAAAGATAGGTGTTGTGAAGAAGACTCCTGTATTACCTTTTTGGCCTGGGAACAGGCAAAAACTTGTCCAGAAGTTACTGTGTATGCAGAACCTTTTGTGATACTCTATACAATTTTAAGTGCAGTCATAGTAGCCAGGTAGAAAGTGCCAGCCACCTTGTGCTTGATGCTGATGTGACTGATTCCCCTGAAGCATTGGCAGAACTCTGTTATGTGGATAGCTGAGAGCAGAGCTGGCTGGGAAATGACATCACATCACATCAGAGGTCACAATTTTGGACATACTGAATTCTAAAGCAGATAAGGCCACTATCTTTGCAGGAAACAATTCTTGAAGACTTTTAACAGTAAGTAACTTCTGAGTTTATCTTCTGAGTTAATTGCTTTTTGAAAATCTGTACACTGGCAGCACTTAACGGACAAACCTGATCTTGGAAGTCTTGGGTATCAACTAGATCTTCAAAGCAAGCAGGCAATGACCTCTGGTCTGGTGCAGTGCTGTAATGCACATAGGGAAGCTAGCAAAGATCTGGGAATCTCCTACTTCAGTGTAGTCTACTTTTCTAATCAAAAGGTTAGGAAGAGTAGTAAAATATGGGAAAATATGCTTGCTAAGAAAGACAAGATTCTACTGGTCTTTGACTTAGTGATATCTTGCCTCTGGGTAGTGCAGGTTTGATTCTGATGAGTTCAGAAGTTGGTGTCTCATACACTTGATAAAAGTGTTGCAGCTGCTTACCTATTGTGTATTGTTCAGAGTCTGCTCGCATGCTGTCATAGCTATTGGTGTAATCCTTTGCTTACTTTTGGATTAGCATCTTTTTGAGTTTGGGCCTCAAACAGTATCTTATTAGTTTAGCTTTGAGGGAGGTTGTTTTTATTTTAGTGATTAACATTTTTTTAAGTGTTTTGGAGTCAAAGTCCTTCAGAACTAGGGGCTTGCAGCTTCATTATACTGCTACATGTGTGTATCATTTTAAATTCCTCTACAGCTGTATTTACTGCTCTGTGTTAGAGGTTCACAAAATCCAGTTTTACAAACTCACTCTCAAAGTGGTACTTGTGCTAAGTGGAGAGACTCTCCTAATACAGGTGTAAGTGCCTCTGCTTTGTTAGTTATTGCTTGGCTTCAAGTAGCATGCAGATACATCTGCGGGATTAGCTAAGGGAAGGTAAACAGTTGCTAGTAACACCAGAGTACATCCTCATACAGGGTGGCACTAGGAATCTAGCTGGTGCCGGATCTCAGATCTTGGGAGCAAGTCAGATTAGAGGCACAGAGCTGGTGAAGAGATACGGGCTTGAAGTATGTGAAAGGATGTGTTTCAGTACCAGTTTGTGGGCTGGCAGTGAGTGGTGGGGGAGAGGCATTGCACATGCAGCTGGCATCCCACCTGGGAGCTGAGTATGCAGCAGGAGGGTGGAAGTAAGGGAGGGGATAGAGTCTGTGTTGTGCTGAGAGAGAGGGTAGTAGGAGAGTAAGGGAAAAGGGTGGACCTGTGCACATGGGAAGATCTGACAGCTTCTACTGCTGACCAGGATCCTGTAGCTTTCCTCTCTCTCGTATCTATATGTGTGTGACATACTGTATGACATTTTCAAGGCAGTTATCAGTGTTGCAGATGCAAATGTGGATTTATTTTACTGAGTGAGTATCTGTTCTGAAGTGTTTAATGGATTGAGGTGGCAAGGAGGTTGAAGCAGTACACGGCTACCTGCTATGTAGACTCATGTAGATTCTGCTGGCTGATACTAATAAATAAATTTTGTGTATGAGGTTTTTTTGTTTGTTTGTTTTTCAGATTTCCTAGGAATGAAAATAGTTGGTGAGCTGCTGCGAAGGGCAGGTGCCTTTTTTATGCGACGTTCCTTTGGTGGGAACAGACTCTACTGGGCAGTGTTTGCTGAATATGTAAAAGTGATGTTAAGGGTAAATAAATTACTGAGCTCTCAAAATGTATGCTTAAGAAATACTCTGTTGGAACGATTCATGAGAAATATGCTCAGTGTTTTAGCTATGTGATTGAAAGTCTTCACTGTGATCTGATTAAATGCATCTTACCTCAGAAATGCGGTAGGTGAAAAACCTGTGCGCACTCTGTTATTGTAGTTGAGCAGTAGATACTAAACAAATTGTTGCTCATCAGTTGCTTTGAAACACTGCCCATGTCTCATGACAGATACAGTATATTCATGTATTTAGCTCTATGGTGTAGCAAATGCAATTAATGAATATAGGCTTGAAGGTGGCTGAAATTAGACATGCATGACTTCCATTAAAAAAAGCTAACTTACTTTTTAAGTACTTAAAATTATTTGTGGGCAGTAAAGAAAAAATGTTTTGATTTTTCTGACCAGCTTATTTTTGTTTTACTTTTGAAGAGCGGGTATGCCCCAATTGAATTTTTTCTTGAAGGGACTAGAAGTCGCACTGCCAAGACTCTGACTCCAAAGTTTGGTAAGTTTGTTGAAAATATGGGACTTCTAATGATTATTAGTATTTTAATTAGGGACTATGTAGTCTGTAAGTTCTTCAGACAGGAAGGGATATTAAAGTGTTGGGAAATTGGTGAGGTCTGTCAGAGTAGTGGAAAACACTATGGTTGGAGTTTCAAGACCATACATAGAACAGCAATACACATCTCTTGCTCTCTACTGCTTTCTCTTCCTTTGTCCCATTGTGTGCTTCTTGTGGTTTAGGCCTCTCCAACTGGCCAAAACCACACAGCTGTTCAGTCATTTCTCCGCCCGAGTGGTGGGATGGGAAGGAGAAAACACAATGTGGGCTTGAGAGTCAAAACTAAGGACAAGGAGGGCACATTCACCACTTACAGTCATGGGCTCAAGACAGACCAGACATGGGAGGAAAACCAAAATTTAATCTAAACCAAAATTAAAATCAAATCCAAGTAGGGTGAGAGCATGTAGATACTATGCAAAACCCACACACCACTCTTACATTCCACCCTTCCCCCTCCCAAGCCCTGGTCTTGAGATAGAACCACCCCCTGCTGTGCACTGCAGAAGGATGGGGGAAATGGGTGGAGTGGGACCACAGTCCAGTCCAGAATGGCACCCATCCGTCCTCTTAGGCAAAAAACCCCCTACCTGTCCTCCCCTTTAGCAACATGGCATCACTCCTGCAGGGAGTGATCCCCAAGGTTCTTCCCCAGAGTGTCGGCGTCTCTTCAGGTGAACCTCCCACTCCATGCTCCAGCGTGGGCTCCTGTTGCTCCACAGGCTGCACGCTGAGCTCCCCACTGGTGACTCCTCTGCAGGGCTCCAAAGGCAGCTACCAACCTTGCCACATGCCCATGGGCTGCACAGTGAGCCCCCTATCAGTGACTCCTCTGCCACGAGCCTTGCCATGTGCAGAGGAAATTGACCACTTCAGGATCTTTCCCTCTTGCTCTCTCTACCAGACTTGTAACACAAAACCAACTACACATGAAACCACACCCTCGAGTTGTTTTCCCTCTTTAAATATGTGCTCTTTGCAGAGCTGCTGATTGGCTCAGCCCTGAACAGAGGGAGGACCAAAACCAGAGCTGGTGCAACCATCCTGAACTTCATTGCTTAAGTCTTCAACATTTTGTTTCTAGAAAATAAGTGTCCCTAGATGAGCAGAGAAGTACTGTATGTATGTATATGTATGGCTAGGCTTCATGAACGAAGATGCAGGGAGGGCTCCACCCACATTCCTCATCAGCGCCTTTTACAAGCGCGCTGATAAAAAGAGGATAGGGGATGGCCCCCTCGAGCCTGTGCAATGGATTTTTTTTTTTTAGGTGAGACACAGCATGCGCAGAGCTGGACCCACCTTTTAGTCCTAAGGTTCATCTGCCAGGGCCTAGCAAGCTTGGATGCTGGCAGCAAAGTCCTTAGGACGGAGGTTTTATTAGAGTGTCCTTCTCTTAGATGGAAGGCCTTCCAGGGCTAAACGAGCTCCATCTGCCCGGGTTTAGAATTAGAGTTGTCCTTCTCCTAGGATGACTTCCAGAAAGCTAATGAGCTCATCCTACCCATCCAAGGATTATAGGAACATGGGTATCACTCCCCACACTTTCCTGTGGGCAATGAGTTTAATGCTCCCTCTGCTGTTGGCACAGTTATTGCACCAGGGGCCACAGGAGACCCCAAGTGATTTTCAGACTGTGCCTGAGAGAAGTACTGTAAGCTAACTGTAACAGTAATGGAAATCCTTAGATGGAAGATACTGTGCAAGTGCACAGTAGTGCTGGTGAAAAGAGCACAAAGAGCTGTCCAAATGCACTGCTTACATTTACCTTCTGTTTTAAAGCTTGGCCAATGTCTTGTGCTTCTTCTGCTTGCTTGAAGAGAGAGCAGGCACAGTGCACACCCATTAGCAGTTTGTGAAATTTGAAGAAGATACCTATTTCGAAAAAGACAAGTGATTCATTGTTTTTGTTTTTTAATCAAATTGCAGGTCTTCTCAGCATTGTGATGGAACCATTTTTTAAATGTGAAGTCTTTGACACGTACCTTGTTCCCATCAGCATCAGCTATGAGAGAATATTAGAAGAATCTCTCTATGCATATGAACTCCTAGGAGTCCCAAAGCCCAAAGAATCTACATCTGTATGTAAATTCCTTAAGAAGAGAACATAGATGGATGCATACACACCCTGTAGCACCCAAATTTGAGTTTTGTTCTTCCATTTTCATAGGGGTTGTTAAAAGCCAGGAGAATCCTCAGTGACAATTTTGGTACCATACATATCTACGTTGGCCAGCCAGTATCACTTAGAGCCTTGGCATCTGGGAGAATCAATCGGTGCCCATACAATTTGGTTCCCAGGTACCATGTCTTTCCATTGTGAATGCACAGGAAAAGCATTTGTTTATGGCCTTCATCAATGTAAAATAATTATGATGTTTTCTTGTACTTTTATTTTCAACTTCTGTCACCTCCCCTCCATCTGCCTATTTAGACCACTGAACCTGTTTTGTTTGAGCAGAGGCTTATCATGCTTGTGAGTGGATGTTTCTGAAACAGATTATTACTTACATAGCTTTGTGCTATCTCTAGAAGATGCCATTTTAAAATGTAGTGATGATGCATGAGCCAGACAAAGCTCTGTTTTCTGATAATATGATGATTTTGTCAATTTAAAAGTCCACCTTTTTTTCCCTTCTTGCTTTATTACTATGAACTGTTATGTCATCATATGCCAAGGAGCTGTAGCTGTGACTGGATTGGGTGGCTTTTGCAATTTGCTATATATAACATAATATTTCTGAAATTATTTTTAAGATAGCAGTTATACAGCATCAATACAGACATCTGTGTTTCAAATACTGTCATGAAGCTATTGATGTTTTGCTCTGTACTTCTGTATAGCTCATAGATAGAATCACCCTCCAGATGTTATGTACTCTAAAGTAGTTAAGGATCTGGAAGCAACACAGAAGGAATAAGGAAGGGTGTGATTTATATTCCAGGTTTTTGAACTCTTTACCTTGCACTGCATTGTTTGTTGTTTTTTGGTTTTTTTAAGGCATCTTCCCCAAAAGCCATCTGAGGATATCCAAGAATTTGTCAGTGATGTAGCTTATAAAATGGAGCTCCTGCAAATAGAAAACATGGTTTTGAGCCTATGGGTGCTAGTTGCTGCTGTCCTGCTCCAGAATTTGCCAGCCATGGATTTTGAACTTCTAATAGAAAAGACCCTGTGGCTTAAAGGCTTAACGCAGACTTTTGGAGGATTCATTGAATGGCCTGGTATGCAGACAAAGTGTTATTTCTATTCCTTTTGTTGCTTATGAAGGATAAATTATATTTTCTGTGAAAGCAGTATATGGTGACAACTTTACAGAATGTGTTCATTGGAGCTGTAAACAGATTTTAGAATGGTGCTAGAATAGCTAAAAATGATGAAATTTAAAAATAAATAGAAAACTTGTAGTTTTGCTTTTATCTCACCCATTTGTTTCTGCTAGTTCTTTGGCACAGTAACAACTTACACTATTGTCAATATCAAACAATAAATAGCATTACACTGTACATTGTTTTGACTGTCAATAATTTGAAAGAACAAATACATTTTAAAGGCTAATTTGGTGATGTTACCAAGTCAGCAGTTACATGTATCCTGTCCATTCTTCTGTCTCCAAACAGCTAGTGGTTTCTGCCTTTGTCATGCTGGTTGGTTGTTATAGGCAGAATATTTGCTTAGTTCTTATAAATTATACTTAAAAACAGGAACTACAAAATTACTTGCTCAGACTTCTGCTTTTTGCATTGAGAAACTTGAGAGCTTTAGCAAAACTGGAACAAAGCAGGCTGAAGGAGCAAATAAGATAAAAGGAGATTCTACATGAAATCTATATTAAGGGGAAAGAATATAAAAAGTATTTATCATCAGAGGCTATATTGATTTGATATGTTTGTGGTGCTGTGAACACAGAAGGTGTATTTTAGTGTTCAATAAGAAGTTTTTATTGCTTCTTTCCTTGCTTGCCGAAGAGTTCACACTTGATGTAGGGAGCATTTTGGTAGTGTTTGGTGTGTAAGGTATTCTAAAAAGGTGAGTGTGCTTTATCTGAATAAAGTCTGAGGTGTGTCATACTGACAAAAAGCTTGACCAGAGCCCACAGGTTTGTGATATTCGTGTTTGCCTTCAAAGAACTTTTATTGTTTAAAAAAACTCAACCAAAACTAAACCCAAACCAAACCCATACATTTCCTTGCTTTAGGCATTTTAAAAGGACTATTGTACAAAACAAGAAGAGATTTAAGAACAGTCTGGTTTCTCTTTGAGCAGGTATATTATGTAATGATACTTACATTAGGATTTCTTTAAACTTAATATAGGATGAGGTCCTCCTTGTATATAAGAGTTGAGAAACATTATAAAGACTTTTGCATCTGATTGAAAACTTGTAGTGTCAGAAATATCTAAGCAAAAATATGGTCTCCATTTTCTTACTGATGAATCCTTCCATCAAACAGATCTATCTTCTCTGATTTGGAGGCTCAGAATACTTGTTGCAGAGCCAAAGGAAGTATCTGTCATTGTTAACAAGTAGGAGAATTTAAAGTGCTTTAATTACAGAAAGGTCTGAAATTTGTTCTCTCCATCTCATACTATCTAGGCTGCCATTTCCTGGTATGGATTATTTTAGAACATCTCTCTAACTTAATGTTTGGTGTAATAATTGGTCTTCAATTTGCATCATCCTGAGTGTTTTGCTTTCCTGCTAGATAACATGTGTGCCAAAAAAGCAGTTGTGTCTGGCCTCACCCTGCATTCCAATGTTGCTCGCCTTGTTGATGGCCACGTGGTCCTAAATGACAAAGGAGTGGAAGATGGAGCTGTAGGGGAAGTAGTCTTCAAGCGTGCTCTGGCCATCCTGATGTGTGCCACGTACAGAAATCAGCTGCTGAACGTGTTTGTACGTCCATCTCTGGTGGCTGTTGCCTTGCAGATGACACGCAGCTTCAGAAAAGGTACATTTGGGTAGCACTGAGAGTCCACTGGCTTTGCTCCTTTTCCTGTCAGCTGTGAGGTGAGCATGAGGTTTCTGTGACTGCTAGTGGGAGCTATCTGAGACCATTAGGCTCTGAACAGGGTCCCTTGGCATAAGGTGGATATGGTGGGAGGGGTCAGGGGTATTTTGCTTACCTTTTTTGTTTATCATTTGATGCTTCTGAAAGTAGATATATTCTGCTGAGAGGACAGAGTTAAGATGAGCTGATCTCCGTTCCTAAGTGTTTTATTTTGTTGATGTTTAGCAGACCAGCTTTTTAGGTTACAAATTATACATAGCTCATGCTTGCATGCAGTGCAGCCAGTTCTCACTCTTTCTTCTCTTCCCTGTACTGTTTCTGAAGTATTTCAGTGTTTTCCAATACTTGACTCTTAAAGAAACTTTTCAGAATACATACCTGAATTTTTTTTCAGCATCTGATTATATTTATTGTATGTTCTGAGAAGCTACAACCCCTTGCCCTTTCCTTTTGGTAACAATTGTAGAATCACAGAATGTCCTGAGTTGGAAGGGGACCTGTGGAGCTCATGAAGTCCAACTTCTGTGTATGCACAGGAATGTGCTGTTCTTTTGTGATTTCTGCTGTATGTGTATGTATGCTTTTAATATCAAGGCCAAATTATTCTATTTGAAGTAGGTTAAGGAGTAGTTAGCTTTTCACTTCCATGTTTTATGTTTTTAAATAACAGTGCTTTACAATATTTTTTTCAGAGGAAGTCTATAGCTGCTTCAGCTTCTTGAGAGATATTTTTTCTGATGAGTTCATCTTCTTTCCTGGCATTTCACTGAAGGTAAAAACATCCTTTATACAAAACCACTAGTAGTCAGTAACACACCTGACTAAAATAGCATCTGATTTCAGAGCTCTGCCAAACAAGTGCTTTGTGATAAACACCTACAGTGCTATCAACTTGATCTGTAAGTGGGGAGGAGACCTTAAAAGGAGCTCATTTGATTTGTTGCAAAATATTGTCTGAATGCACAAGGTTGCATATGCAATCTTCTTGTTTTTCCCTCTTCCAGTAAAAAAAAAAAAAGCCCAATTTTGAACTATTAAAATGAACTGCGGCAGAAGTTTAACTTTTTTGCATAAAGCTATCAGTTTTCCAGCATGGATATAAAATACATAAGTAAAGCAGTCTTTTAAATAAAGTGTAAACACTGTCCTCTTGCTGTTCAGTTATGAGAGAGGTCTTAGGGTTTGAAGAAAAAATGTGTTAATATAGATTTAATTGAATTCTCTCTCAGAGTGGGTATGTTCTGTCAGCACAGAAACAAAACCAGGAATTCTCATTGAGGATAATTTTTCATAAAAGCTCTTGCAGACTGGGTAGCAGAGGGGCACTGCTGCTCTTTCAGAAAGTTAAAACTATAGGTATTAATGATCAACCATTGCATGCCCTTTTTATCTTTGACAAATAGAGTATGCAATCCTAAATTTAATTACCTTTTGTCCTCTGGTTGATTAGACTGCTGGTGCAGCTGTAATCAGTTGTTTTGTGTAGCTCAGTGTTTGTGATCCATGATGGCAGGGCTACCAGAGGAGTGTGCCTGATCTATTAAAGTATGCCTCTGTACCCACCTCTCCCTGACTGCACAGCTGGACAGTATCTACTCTGTAGAGTTTATACAATGGCTAATGTGCATCTTATACGTTGAACTCTGAAGGTTTCAATGTTCCTCTACATTAGTAAGCTTTTTTTTAATATTCTGATGTTTCATGGCTTAGCCCTTCTAGCTTTTTATTACTGGCATTTATCTTGTGTAGATTCATATAGTACATTGCAAGCACTATGAAGGAAGTGCTTATAGTAAAGCCTGATCTAAATTTCTGCAGCTAGGATATTCTACAGAGTTGAGATGATGCAGCCTGTGAAGGGTTTTGAAGTGAGAACTTTCCTAATGGCCTAACAATGTCCCTCATGGAGTCTTAAGAAAGCTTTAGTTGCCTTCTATTTGCTTGAAAAGTTTTCTCTTGTTTCACTCCTGCCCCATACAGCCATTAAAGAGACAAAACCAGTATTNATCTAAATTTCTGCAGCCAGGATATTCTACAGAGTTGAGATGATGCAGCCTGTGAAGGGTTTTGAAGTGAGAACTTTC
Organism: Bucco capensis; assembly: GCA_013396975.1. Taxonomy (NCBI): domain Eukaryota; kingdom Metazoa; phylum Chordata; class Aves; order Piciformes; family Bucconidae; genus Bucco; species Bucco capensis. Next base: position 56,282 of record VWZO01006274.1, on the reverse strand, counting down.
CTAATGGCCTAACAATGTCCCTCATGGAGTCTTAAGAAAGCTTTAGTTGCCTTCTATTTGCTTGAAAAGTTTTCTCTTGTTTCACTCCTGCCCCATACAGCCATTAAAGCAGTATTGCTCCTGCATATACTGCCTTATTACAGACCTCAGAATGTCTATGTGCTCTCCTAACCTAGCTGGATGCAGGCAAGCTGTGAAAACTGCAGGCAGCACCTTGCTCTCTGCAGTACCTGCTGTGTCACTTTGTACACGTCATGCTGGCTGGGAGCTGGCTTTAGTACAGCCTGCTTGAAATGCAGGTGAGCACAAGTTTACTTGTAAAAAAAAACAACTGGTTCAACATCATACCCAATATAAACTAAGTCCATGTGTAGTTTTCACTTGGATTTAAAACTGATTAAATATGCTTTTTATCAATGCTAAGGTCAAATGTCTGATGCTGATACTTGTGGTCTTTCCTCCATTAAAAAAAAATAGATATAATTTTTGTGAGTATTTTTTTAAAGGCTGATTGGCACCAGTATGTTTAGTTTTCATTGTTAGCAAGTGTTGCTTCCTGCAGGTTTTTTTTAAGTACTAAAACTAAGCAGGTAAAAGAAAAGTGACTGGCTGTGACTGACTTTACTGGAGTCAAATGAAATAGTTGCAATAACATTAAGGGATCTCTTAGGATCATGTGTCTGTCATGTCTGTGTCCCATGCTCCCTTGTTCTCTGCATATGTGTCCTGTGTTCCCTTCCCCCTTATGCTGATAATGACAGTAAAATGTGGTTGTTTTTTTTAATTGACATTTCCATAATTTGTAACTTACGGCCATTGTGTTGTCTCCTTTTTAGAAGGCAGGTTGGTAAACTATGTTACCATTTATCACAAACAGTGGGCATGAGATAAAGGCAAACCCTGACTTTAAAAATAAATAAATAAAGCAAACCCACCCACAGAAAAAAGACTAAACTAGACAATCTGACCCTATTCTGACAAAATTCTGAGGATCCTCATCTGGCTGTTACAGTAGTAGCCACAGCTGCTTGCTTTGCTCCTAGGCCTGTTGTGCCTCATGGTACAGCTGTGTTAAAGAACATATTCCCACTGCTTTTATCAAGGTATTTCTGGTATATAGGAAAAATTTGGTTTGAGTCTCTTGAGATCTGAGTTCAGAAATGTAAATGGTGTCCTGCTATGTGGTGTTGGGAAAGGCAGCTGCGCTTACTGGAGATGTTAAAATTTCAGTTATGCTTTTCTCTCCCAGGATTTTGAGGAGGGGTGTTTTCTGCTCACAAAATGTGATGCCATTCAAACAAGTCCACAGGAAATCTACCTTACTGACAATGGAAGTGTTATAGTATCTTTCTTGTCAGCCATGTTCAGACCTTTTGTGGAAGGTTATCAGGTATGTTGTCCTTCAGAAGATTATCTTTTTTTCCTCCTGTGTTTTATAGGGGAAACTAGGAGAGCTTGATACTTCTGCAGTATAAGTAGAGAGTGTTTTCATGGATAGGGAGTACAAGAGTTGAGAAATAGCAGTAATAGATACCTTAAAAAAATCCTCTCCCTGGTTTTAGCTTTTGGCTTAGACTTTTCCGATTGACTAAAGCAGTAACTACCTTGTAATATGATGGCCCATTGGAGTTTATGAGCATCACAGAGAGTGTGCTAATACCAGCTTCAATGCTCTTTCCTACAATGAGCTCTTGCTTAATTCATTTTATGTGGGCTGTCAAGCCAGGTGCTGCATATGAATTTGCATCTCATATCTGATACCTTTTTTAAGAGACGTTAATTGCATCTTTATCTCTTTAAAACCTTGGAAAACAACAATTTAATAAGACTAATCATTTACAATCCTATAATAAGCAATGTATACACAAACAGGAGGCTAAAGTCTTAAATATGTCAGCATAAGATTGATGGTACTGTAGACATTTGAACCTAGTGGAATCTGTTAATGATCTGGTGTATGACTTGGGCTGAACTGTACTGATTTGCCCAGTTTTTCCCATCTGTAAAACAGACATTGCTTTAAAAAAATACATGTTTTTTGTTTGTGAGAACAGGAATGTTTAAGGTAACTCTTATAGTAATACTGAGTCTTATTTTAATATTAGGATTCTTGTGCCTGTTAAACAGTAAAAAAAATTCAGATGCTCTTTATAATGATACCATTTGAGTTCTTCTCCTATGCTTTTCAAAGTGAGGACAGGTCTGTTTGTAATTGATAACGAGCTGACAAAAAAATGCTGATTTTTTTTTTTTCAATGTTAGTTAATTTTCAGATACCTCTCAAAGGAAACAAAAGAAGCCTTTACTGAGAAGCAGTTTGTACCTGGAGTCCGCAACTTTGTTTTTCAGCTTCTTGAGAAGGGTGTGTAGAGCCGTTATGCAATATGATTTTACAAGTGTAGGCTGTTAATAGACAGTGATAAAACTTTTGTATTTCTGTTTTCTCTGTAGGGAATATACAGTGCTATGAAGCACTGTCTTCTGACATGCAGAAAAATGCCTTGGCAGCTCTTGTACAACTAGGTGCAGTGAAGAAGAAGAAAATGTGAGTAACATGGGCTTTTTGGTGTACAGAAGTCAGTGTGTGGTCTTACTGGCAATTCTTAATGACTGAGCTATGAGTATGAAGCACAACAGCAGAACCTCAACTGTCTTAGCACCAGTCAACTGCAGGTTGATTGGATTTACCAGAGTCATGTTGAAAACCCAGGCAGTTCTTTCTGTACACATTGTAGAAGCAGAATGGCACCTCCTTGTACTGTAAACACTCTTGTGAGACCCAGCAACAAAATTCATTAACTCAGTACGTTTCTACTGATTCCCTTTACCTTTTGATTTTCAAAGTTTTTCCCAAGGCTTTGATAAGCAAAGAGAACAGTCCTGCTTATTTTTGATAGAAGACTTACTCTGTGTGTTGCTATAAGCCTCATGAGACAGTGTAAGCAATAATCAGGAATATTGCTAATTTTTGGGGGGATCTCAGCATTGACATCTCCAAACAACTTAGTCATTAAGTCTTTTTATGCAGTTTATATTTCACAGGCCTAAGATTAAAAACCAGTTATGGTCACACAAGAATAGGATGATGTGCATTTCCTGTTATCAAATTCATTTGTGTTGTGGTGCTTCTTACTGTATTTAAAAGTAAAACCGTGGAAGTCCCTGGCACAAGAAGTCTCCGTGTTGTCCCAAGTGTTTCCAAGAATGTAGTGACCCTGAGCTATTTTCTTATGCCTCCGTTCAGGAGATGAATTGGTTAAGGTTTGTAGTGCTTTCAAAAAGTGCTGCTGTTGCTATTACATCCCCTGCCATGTCACTGTGCTAAATGTCTATAGCTAAATTCCCCTTTCAGGTAAATGGAATAAATCAATTGAGTGCAACAGAATTCAACATCAGCTGAAAATCTGATTCAATTTCAGAGAGTTGTGAAAAGTTTAGAACTTGAAAACAAAGGTTCTCTTCCTGCAGTTGTCCCTAATTAAAAAAAAAAAGACATGGGGGCTGTGAACAAGCAGAAGAATAAAAGAAACCAACTGTCCTTGAGGACAATCTCTGCTTAGAAGTCTGCGATGTCTTTAAAATTAATGTGTACTGGTAGGAAGAAAATATGACGTAATTATGAGAATGTTTAAGTCAGATTATTTGTATAGAAATGACTGGAATAATAATTATTCATTAAATAAACAATTTCTTTTTCTTTTATTTGTAGGACCAATGGATTCACTTACAATGTAAATCAAGAGGCTGTTAAAAAAATCCTGGACATGTTTGGTAAGTGTTCTGTAATTAATTTGAAGAGAACTTCTCAAGTTATGCATTATGTTGTACAATGCACATACACTGTATGTAGTGTTTTTCCCCTTGCTGTTCGTTGGATTTATCAGTATAAAAATCCTAATGATATTTTTTTACAATACTTTTTAATGTGTCATTGACTGGAACTTTGAACCTCCCTTCTTTATTTGAAATAATGTACAACCTGGTGACAGAGGAAAATAAAGCAAAAAGTAGTTTAATGGAGTGGCATTTAGAGAATTTTTTTTTTTTCATTAGATGCCAGGATCCCTGTGCAGAAACCTGTGGCTGCACGACTCTGAGTGGCTCCTGATGCTGTTACTGGATATAAGGACGGACCACCAGCCCGAGTGGGGAGGAAAGCAGGCACTGTTCCCTCCTGCCTGCCGGCCTGCGAGTGTGGGGAGAGGAGGGATGTTCTGCAGCAGGGCAGCAACCCTGTACTGCTGAGGGTTGAAGTTATATCTGTATCCTCACCTGTGCTTTGTTTTTTAAAACAGATTAAACATCCTCTTTATTTTTTTTGCATAAATATTTAAGGAGACATGCACAGTAATGGCTACTGAAATACTTTTTTTCTAGAGTTGTAACAAGGAAGGCGGTTGATTTCAAATATTTCATGGATGTGAAAATGTAACAGGGAATTAAAAGACTTGCTATTAAAATTAATATTTAGAAGAATATGTTGCTGACTGGCTAAAATGTAAGATAAGGCCCTTATGAATGAAGGCTGCAAATCAAATCTTGGGCAATAAACAGAAATGCTAAATTTCGTTGGGGTTTGGTTTTTGCCTTTTTTTTCTTTTTTTTTTTGTAAGGCAACTTGGCATTATTTTAATTACTTCATGAATGTTGTATTTAAAAATTTAATTAAAGCAGCATTGTTAATGTGTCTGTTACCTCTTTCCCACGGAGGCTGAGTTCAGCCCTCGCTTTTCTCCCCCACCTCACGCCTCTGCTTCCTCAGAAAACCAGAGGAACGGCAGCCGGGGCAGGGCGGCTGGCCCGCCCGCTGCGGCTCTTGGGGGTGGGCGCTTCCGGCCCTAGGTGAGCTTTTCCGGCAGCAGTATGGCGGCTGGCGTGGAGCTGGGCTTTGCGGCTCCGGCCGGGCCGGGCGGCACCTGGCGGCTCCGTAGCGCCTACTTCCCCAGCAAGGTCGGGGGGCGGCCGGCGTGGCTGGGCGAGGCCGGGCTGCCGGGCCCCGCAGCCCTGCGGTGCGGCTGCTGCCAGCAGCCCTGCGCCTTTCTGCTCCAGCTGTACGCGCCGCTGCCCGACCGCCCCGACGCCTTCCACCGCACCCTGTTCGTCTTTGCCTGCCGCGGCGCCGCTTGCTACCGCCTGCCGGGCCCGCGGGGGCCCCTCTGCGGTGAGGCGCGGGGGCGGTGAGGGAGGACGGGGCCGGCGGTGAGGGCCGCCGCCGCCTCGCTGACCGCCGCCTTTTGCCCGCAGTATTCCGGAACCAGCTGCCGCGGCGAAACGACACCTACCCCGAGGAGCCGCCACCCGAGGAGCCGCCCCCGGACACTACCGCCGTGCTCCCTCATCGGCTTCGCGGAGGCGCCGCTCTTTGCCGCGTGTGCGGCTGCCTGGGGCCCCGCGTCTGCGGGCGCTGCCACCGCGCCGCCTACTGCGGCCCCGAGCACCAGGTTCTGGACTGGCGGCGGGGGCACCGACGGTCCTGCGGGCAGCATGCCGCCGGAGGTAGGGCTCGAGCGGCGTGGGCGCGGGCGCACCGCTAGTCTTCCATTGGCTGCGTTGGTTCTGAGCTGTGGCGGCTCACGCTCCAGTCACACGGTGCTCGCCGGGAAGCGCAGCAAGGCCGGCGAGCGTCTCGGCGGGCCGAGCTTGCTTGGTAGTGGGGTAAGGGCCTTCAGAGCAGAGAAGGAAAAAAAGGTCATGTGTTCTGCATTGAGTTGTGATTTGTATCGAAACGATCGGTAATTCTTTTAGATGCTTTTCTTAGGTATTTTTTTTTAATGTGACCTAAGAATGTGGGATCCTTGTTCCTAGGTTAATAAATCTAAGATCTTTGCTCTCTTTCCAAGACCTCTTTCTGTCCGCCTTACCTCATAAAAAGCTGCAAGGATGTAGGCTGTTTTTTTTCCCTTTGTAGACTACTTCTAAGATGGCTTATTTATGAATTGGAGCGTACAGAGGTGATGCCTTCACAGGATACTGTTAGGGTTAGTAGATGAAAAGAGGAGCTTCCCCGAGTGTGCTGTTACAGAGGCTCTTTCTTAAACCAACCACTCTCCTGCTCTTGTCTCATTCATAGGCATGTTTGTTTGATGGTTGTTATAGAGACAAGTACACAGCATTGAAATATTGTGTTGTTTTGTTTTGGTTTAGACTTCAGAAGTATCACATTAATAATGGGGAGTATGACATATCTCCCATTGTATGCTGTGTGATGCTAGTCTCAAAAACTTCATAGGAAGTGTTACATAAATAGAAGTTGATTTGTGCAAATCAAGTTATGGGTTAGACATTTGAAACATTAATTCAGAGAGTGGAAACCTGGAACATGTACTAGCACCTAATTAACATTGGTGTTACAGTAGGCGTACTCCATGCCTCTGTGGAAGATTCACCTGCTCACAATATGCAGTGGAAAAGTAAAAATACGGTACGGCCTCAGAGCACCTGACACAGACTTGACTTGTGTGCATATGCTAGTGAGAATGAGATATGCACAGAGCTATCAAACTCCAGGCTGTGGTTTTTAAAATGCAGCTGCTAACTGTAAAGTCTGTCTTCTGTGTCTCTTGGATTTACAGAGATTCACAGCAACATGTCACCTATTGTAATTTTCTACTGTCCTTTAATATAAAATCTTCTTCATCTTTAAATCAGATCTAGAAGTGATGTAAATGGTTTGTGCTCATGCAGTATTTGTGCTGTGGTTTTGCTATGTAGTTTGCTGCGTAGCTTTTGGGGAGAAAGGGAAGAAAGATGTGAAATATGAAATGACGTTGAAAAGTGGTTTTCTGTTTTGTAGGTGACTCAGCAGATGCAATTCCAGAGCATAATGAATTCCTTTTTCCAGAATATGAAATTTTGATAGAACCTGAGGAACCAGAATCTCCTTCTGACAGCAGTGTAGACCCTGATGATGAACAAGGAGCTGTAGATACACCAAAGGGCCTGAAAGAACAAGAGGAACTCAGAGCTACAGGCAGTGCAGGTAAGAAACAAGAGGCTGTCTGTACTTGTTACTAATTAAGCATGTATCACATCTTTAAAATACAAAATACTCAGATTTTTAAGTGTTCATTGTAAATTCCTGGTGATAAAAGGCTAAATCTGCAGTCATTTGTGATACAGATTGTTTTGTAGACATCCTGTAACATAAGTTACTTTTAGGGGAGAGACTTTCTAATGCCCAAGCCCCAGGAGGTGCTGAAGCAGCTCTTGTTGCTACAGCAAAGCTGCAGGTAGCCGGGAGTGACACTGCCCCTGTGTGCTTCCTGCAGGTAAGAAACAACCTTAATGAGAATAACAGGGCCCAGGGCACATGCCACTGGATGCTGTTGGAATCAGGAGATTGAGTTAGATGGTCTTGGTTCAGTTTGTCTTAGTTTATGGAAAATAATTAACATCTCCTTGTCTGTGCTAGAAGGAAACTGTTCTGAGGCTATTTTAATTAACCTTGAATTAAGCAGTTGAAGTGCAGGTCCTTTCCCTGTCATACCCCCAAATTCATTATGTGTTTGCAGTTCACCACAGTAGTTTTGCATATGCCCAGGCTGTACCTTAGTGTGCTCTAAAGCTGTCTTGAGACTGCTCTGTGCCCTGTGCTGGTGTGAACATTTAGATGCAACAGTATTTGTTTTTGCAGTGCTAGAAACCCAAGCCTGGCACACATGGTAGAGGTGGCCTTTTCCAGATGTCACATTCCAAAGGTTCAGCAGTCTCAGCAATGCCTGCTGGGAGCCATAAATTTTGGTAGATGAACTCATTCCCTTTCCAGTGTTCCAGTACTGACACCTGTGTTTAAAATGCAGCTAAAACTAGTAAACGAATGTGTGTGACTGAATCTTAATGTCACAAAAAAAGAAAAAAGTATTTTACAAGTGATTTATACCAAGAATGATACTTGAGAGCAAAATATGCTTACAGGTGAAATACTGGTTTTAATTTTTGGCTATCTTGCATTATCCTGTAGCCTTTGTTTTGTTTTGTTTTCTTGCATAGGTAAAGCATGTCAGTCCTTAGATGAAGAGACTTTGGAAGCAATGGCAAAACATGAGACTGAAGAAGACAAGGTCTTCCAAATGTTTAAAGAACGAGTAGCTGCTGAACCAGAGCAGGTCAGAAGATGAGACAGCCTTAGAACTTAAGAAGTTCTGGCACCCAGCTGCACCTGCAAAATGTTTTGCTGCCTTTTTTACCTACAGTTAGGAACAGTGATGGGGATATGCTCCTCATCCTCCATACACCTTAACTAACATACCCTAATCTTCTTACGTGCAGAACTCATACTGAAGTAAGAATTTAGCACCTGCTCATCTAACTCAGACAGGAACTGGTCAGGAAGAGAAGGCACAGGGGCACTGAAGCCAACATGGTGTGGGGAACACCTGCCTTCCTGTGAAGTGGTTCTAACCAAAGGAGGCAGTGAACCACTGCACTTTTGCCCAGCCTTTGGCCCCGTTTGCTTTCATTCTTAGCAGAACCAAGAGTGCAGAGAGGCGCTCTGACCTTGTCACTAGCTACATGAGGAAGTTGGTTTGGCATTTTTGGGGGTTGAAGAAGTTAGTGGTGGCTTTAAAATTTCAACTGTTCAAAAAAGAAATCTCCCTGCATGCTATTTATTGCTAACACAAGAAGCTGAAAAAAGCCACGTGGTCAAAAATGTAGTTCCTGGTTCAATCTGGAGGAAACGCAGGCCTAATTCCATCAAAGTGAGGGAGGAAAAAGAAATTCTCTCCATATTTTACCTGGTAGCTGAGGGGTTAAGGTGCACACCCAGAAAGTAGGAGACTTGCAGTCTCTTCCCTCTGTTTGGCTAGTTGTGCATCTTTCTTCTGTTACTATCTAAATATTTACATAGCAAAGGATATGAATGCCTGAAAATACCTCTTTCTTGGACGTTAGAGGAGTCCCCTTGCATTTAGATGCAGAACTGCAAACAAAGAGCCGAGTTGCATTCCTGACTTTTCTGTATGCTTCTATGTGCTAATTATCAGTCTGCTCTTCCTCCACCTCAAGATTATAAAATGCATGGCCTCGCGCTTCTGGATCCTTTAGAGAAATCATTGCAATTTATCCCTGGATCATTGAAAAAAATATGCTGTATGAATACTTACATGATTCAAATAGTAAAGAAAACTTGTATAAAGCCCCTGCTACTTAGAACACTGTGTTTGCAACTGACAGACTGTTATGGGTATCACTTAAAGGAACTGACCTTTTTCTGCAGCATCTTACAGTTTTGCCTATATATGTCAGTAAATATGAATTTTATACCAAGATGGAAGGACAGTCTTGAGAACTTAAAAACTTCTACTGTACTTCAGATTATTAGATACTGCAGAGGAGGAGAAGGCCCAATCTGGGTATCAGGTGAAAATACTCCCGAAGAAAAACATATCCCAAATTGTTCCTGTGGTGCCAAAAGGATTTTTGAATTCCAGGTATGTACATTCATTTAAAGGTAATATAGGTAACGTAGTTCAAATTTAATAGGATTTAATTGTATAGGTGTTGGCTTTTAATTAGAGCAAGGTAGTTGAAGTTGCTGCAAACTATGCTAAAGTGTACAGAGCCCTTATTTACTACTGTACCTGCTTTTCTTACAAGAGTTTCACATATAGAAGATAGGTTCCTATCTGATAATTTGCACCGTCCATAAAATGGTGCACTTGTGCATATGGAACTATCTCTTATGTAGCAGGCAGGAGTCTTGTATTTTGTACTTTTTTTTTTAAAAAAAGCCTTCATGATGTGAACTGGACATATGTCTGGCTAGAAGTATTTAGCCATAGAATTTTGACTGCTGTAATCATATATATGGTGAATACACTTAATGCCATGCAAAGGCAAAGCATAGTTACAAAGGTAATTTCAGGTGGAAGGAGGCTTACAAATCGGACAACACTTAGTCAAATAAAACTTCTACAGATAGTTAAGTGGCAATGCCTTTGATTTCCTGTGCATCTACTACACTGCTTTGGGAATTCCAAATTTATTTTATTTGAGATGCTGTGTTACTAAGCAGATTTGACTGGGATTTTGGTGTAAGAGAACATAAATGATGGCAAGACCCTTTTTGGGGAAGAGACAGAGGGAGAGGGTAGAGATCTGTGGCCTGCCTCTAAACTTTTGGTTTCCCTTCAAGATTATGCCACAGCTCCTGAACCACCTTCAGGTTGACAGCCTTGGAGAGAGCATTGACTGGGGAACACTGGTGGTGTATACTTGTGCTGAGAACTGTGGTGATGGCAATGAATACCTTGAAGAGTTCATATGGAAGCAAGACTTCTCTGCAGGCTCTTCTATTTAACTTCCATCAAGTTACTAAATTGAGTCATTTAAATAGAATACTTGCTTTGTTTTGGTGCATCTCTGCACTTTGCAAACAGGTAACCAAACTGAAGTCACTGATAAAGATGTATCTTGTAACAGTGATAAAACTACTAATAAAGTACACCTTGAAAGCCTCAATCTGGTGCTCCACGGGGGCTTTTACTTCAACCTGGTAATGAAGCCAGATGCATTTGTTCAGTGAATTTCACTTCAAATCTCAAGTCTCAATGCTTAAATATTGAATATTTTTGGATTGGTATCTTTTGCTGGTGACTGAACTTCAAGAACTTAGATTGTTGTTTGTTAGGATTTTCTTTGTGCTACTCAAAAATTAACATTAATTCACAGAGAAAAGGAGGCTGCTGTAAGATCACTTGAGTGCTTATGCTCAGGAGTTCAGAAGTTATAGCTAAAACAAAACTGTGCCTTTCACTGTGGAATTAAATCCACTTTTTCTCAAAAGGTATGGTGAATCCAAGTTGGCAGCTGTTATGTGTTCTGATTGAGTGGGTTATTCAAGATAAAATGCACAAACCCAAAGTATTTTATCTGACTTACTAATGAAGATTAACTATTTCTACATGGGACTATCTGATGCAGAAGCAGCCCCACCAGAGCATGTTTGTCTTGTTACTGCCTGTAGCAGGAGATTTTCAAGCTGAATTGTACCTTCAGTCTGACATCTTTGGTGAAGTTTAAAAATAATATTGTGCACTCTGCAGGGATTCTTCTGGTATTTGATTGCCATATGGCTGAGGCAAGAGAAAAGTGGAACTATAATGCTGAATTTACTGTGGTAGTTGCTGAACTACTCTGGTGACTGTAGCTACACTCGCAGAAAACATACGGCTTTGTTGTTGTTGTGCTGTGTTCTGGGTGTGTCTCAGTATAGAATTTACTTCAGTTATGTATTCCCTTATCCTGCTCAAACCATGTGATTCATAAAATCCCCTTCAGAAAGCCCTAGGCCCACTCTTGTTTGGTTTTGGTTGTGTTTTTTTTTATGAATTCAGAGCAGGTAGGGACATGCAAGCTGTTTTGTCATCACAGACCTGCTACATGCCATGGAACAACAAACAGTATCTTAAGTCACTATAGTACAGCTTGACCAATTTTATTGAAAACCATCCCATAGTTACTTCAGGCTCCAAGTTTTTCTGCAGAGTAAAGAGTTTTGCAGATAAGCTGGTAATAGTTCAGGGTCCTGCAAAAACATGGACAGTTATGTTCACTAGCTCACAGCACAGTGGTGTGGCACTGAAGGCAATGCAGTGTTTGGGTATCTTGAACTTATTCTGACAAAGCTACATTATTAAACTGCAGCTTTCTGGTAAGATCCATGAAACCAATTAAAACACCTAGAGAAACACTGGTGTATGCTACTATGGGGGTCGTAGAGAAGACAAAGAATCAAGGTCACTCAGGATTTGCAAATGGAACAGTAGCAAGGCCAGACAAAACCTTTTGCCTGGAATGAAACACCAACTTAGTAAAAGAGACCATGGTTACACTTGGGTTGGGTTAATTTTAGAAAAAAAATTTGAAAGTGTGCAAATCACAGAAAGGAGGTTACTATTACTGGAAATTCACTGGAGAAAAAAAAGTTTATTTTTAGTTGTCAGCCCATTAAACTTCAGCAGGGTTGGTAGGGAAGGTTATGTACATACTGACTCTAGTCGGAAGGGCTTTGACATTTTACAGGAACACTAATATAGTGAGACTGTCATAGGTGGCAAAATACAAAAGTAGTAATTTTAAAGAAACTCTAGAAGCTAAGCAGGGATCTTTTGTTCCAATTCAATCAAGTGTAGGTATTTTAAGACTTGCATAAATCCCATCTGTTGAACATAACATGACACATAGTTGAACACAAACTTCTTTAACTAGTCATCTCTTGCTTTAACATGCTAGAAATATTCAAGCTAGATGTTGCCAAGGATATGACTGCTGATAAGCCAGAGCATTGTTAAGATTCTCTCAAAATGACAAGTAATTTACAGTAGTGCATGTGCTGTTGAAAATTCCAGATTAAATTTATAAAGTTTTCAATGTATTTCATTCTACCAGCGGGGTCATTTTAGAATTCATTAAGACAGTCCCCCGTAATTGTATAAACAGGGTTTATTATACATGTGGAGCTGAAGGAGAGGAAAGAGAAGGTATATATTATATATATATATGTACAGTGAGTCATTTTCATTAATAAATTTATTCTGTCTTGCTTAATACTGGAAAGAAGGAATGTGTCTGGCACCAGAGAAATTAAAAATTGAAAAAACGTAAAAGCTTAAGTTCTGAAAATTATAAAAACCCATGGTCTCATGGAAGGAAGTTAAAACATATATACATGGCAATTTAAGTGGTTTATACACTGAGTGACACAGTTGTATTTGTCTTTAAAAACAACTTATGGATTTTCTATTAATAGAACTGGCATTAAAACTATTTAAAAGCTAGAATATAAATAAAACTTGGAGGGGCTGCTCCAGGAACAGCCCAGTAAAGCAACTCACAGTAACTCAGTAGACATAATCAAGAATACAGTTCCCCTTGAGCATCAGGGAAGTAGGCACTAACTGGAAAATAGTCCAAGTTCTGGTGTTGCAGTTTTCCTGAAGTCCATCTCTTGTTATCGCTGTGCCATACACAATACCTTGTAAAATATACCCCTGATTTCTCTGAAAGATGTAGACACTGTTATGTTGTCTTTCTGAATCCCTTTAAAATCGGATAGATGTTTTCAAATGCTTCATAGATTTCTGCTCGTACTTTAGCACCTAGAAAAAGAGAGGGAATTAAGTTCATTTCTACCTTTTGCCAAATACTTAATTTTAGCTTTTAGAATTTTTATTTGAATGTGGCTCTATATAAAACCTGTGCATATCCATAAATCTTTTTTTATACACATTTCATATAGAGTATACATTACTAAACTTCTGTTTATTCCAATAACTGGTAAAACTTTAATTAGCATCTTTGTGCTTATGCTATACTTGCAAATGGGATTTTTCTATAGATAATTTTCACAGGAGACCCACCTACAAAGCACAGCCTCATTGGATATTTCTGCAGAATGGTCTAATTGGTGGAGGTTTTCTAAGTGTATCTGGGGGAGCAAGGTCCAGCAAGGGAGACCACTGCAGAGAGCTTGTCACTAGCCCTACATACTGCCATGCCACTTGCCAAACATTACACATGCCTTCTTTTGTACGTGAGTCTTGTGGGCTTTTTTCTCAATAGTAAGACATAGCACAAGGGGGAAAGGAAGGGTGTAGGTAGTGCCCAAGGTTGTAGAGGTCCTAGAGCTTGGGTATCTCCCCTTCTTTGGCTCGTGTATCAAGGGAGAATGGCAGCAGCCTCCGGCCAAGCTGTCAAGGAACAGTTACCACAGTCACACATAGGCAGTAGACAGGAAAAGATTTTCATGTTTTGCCAGAAGCATTACCTGGTCTCTCAAAGCTTTCTGGGCACTTGCATACTTGATTAGGATTCATGACCATTGCTTATATGGATTTAGCCAAACGTGGTTTGCTTTTTGCCTTCCCATCCACAGAATAATGAACTATCTGTTCTTAGTACTGTCATCTCTAACAGACCTAGCAGCTAACATACCTCTGGCATCACTGTGTTCTCTATAATACAGTCTAAATCTAACCTATTGGAGTAAGATACTGTTTTGACTTACCAGTTAAAACCACTTTTCCAGATACAAAAATAAGCAGAACAATTCTTGGCTTGATCATTCTGTAGATTAAGCCAGGAAACAATTCTGGCTCATAGCTGTAAGAGAAAAGAATGACACTCTTTAAATGTGCTTGGAGACACGTCTCTCTTTTGACTGTAGGAATGAGCACAGCAGATGTAGACTTCGCTGAAGCCTGGAGAGAGTAGCAGGGAAGATCATTTTGATGGCTTTACATTGGGCAACCTCAGTTACACCTGAGGCAGAGCAGCAGTGGGGAAAAAAGATGCAAGTTTCCCTTTGGTACAAGGCAATAATCCAAACAGATGTCACTCTCTAAGCTACTCAATATGCAGCAAGAATGAAACACAGGCAAGCCTTTTTTTACCTGCTGAACTGTTGGTGTGTGAGTACCAGTCCTTCTAACCTGATGGGAAATTTCACATCACAGCTGCCCACCATGTTCTGAATTTTAAAATCCAAAAATTTTGCAGGAAAACCCAGTTTCTGAACAACTCTTGCATACTTCCTTGCTGCCAGTCTGGATTGCTCCTCACTGAAGCGAGAAAAGGATATCTGTATTATTTCCTCAGTTAAGTATTATGTGAAGCAAATAGCATTCAATCACAAATGTATAACTGGGGAAAAAAAAAAAATCTGTGTTGAGGGGGAGGGGAAGGTCACATGCAAAATTTTTACATGCAAAATTAAAGAATAGCAGGGTTTTGCAAGCTAATTTTAATACTAGGATCCTGAACACCATTAATGTACTCGCTGTTCATGAGGCAGAAAAAAAGTAAATTATAAATCCACATATTTCATACACAAAATACTGATCTGAGTCCCTCTAATGGGACCTGAAAATTGTTACCAAGTTTTCAGTGTAGAACAACTTTGAACTACTCCTCCTCCTAGAAAATGTATATTTCTTAATGCCAGGCAGAGAAAGCGTTTCCTGTATAACTCCATTCATCTCTGCTCTTGGGCTTATTCTTTTTGGATTCCTTATAGACTTCTTCAGAGCAGAATTCCTCTCCTGCCCACTGGAGCTAAGCTTATGTTCAGTTTTCAATTCTTAGGCTTCAATGATCATTTTAAGAACAGATTAGACTACAGGGACCAGAGAATTTGAGCTCTCGACCTGTGATGAATAAAACTATTCAAACATAAAATCACTCTTCCTCTGCCACTGTTCCTACAGTTTAAGCAGTTCCAGTGGACAGTCACTGAAATTTTTAAATTGTTAGGAAAAGAACAGGTAACTGCATAGCCAGAGAAGTCAGTACAATAACTTCTGCAAACCAGCTTATCAAACTGTATGAAAGAGCTTCAGAACAAGAACTACCATTTTCCTTTTCATAAGGGTCCTTTCAGTCATGAAAGGGCATTTTGTGTAGAAATGTATATTAGTCTATTTGAAGTAACTGGGAAGCTTAGTTGTACCTGTACAACTTTGTTGTATATACACAAATACTGTATAAAAATAGCAGTACTTCTGTAGCATCATGGTACAAGAGAAAAGACAGCTTGAATTAGTTTGCTTGTTATGCCTAAACATACCTTTTTGCTCCTGTGCACACCATTTTTCCAGAGCTGAATATAAGTGCAGTAGTACGTGGTTCTCTTATTCTCATAATAACAGCAGCAAAACGCTGAAATATGACCATTGCAACTATTAGTGATAGACTGCTGTAATCATTACATTGAAGTCAAATTTGCATAATCTAAGTAACCAGTTACAGTATATTGCAAAAAAATATTAAGTTCAAACATACTTACGGATCACTCTAAAGTTACTTGAAATGCTTGAATTTTAAGTAGCTTCAAACATGCACTGAGAGGTAGTCAGACTGAAATGATATTTATCAATGCATTTCTATTTTACTAAGCTCTCATTACTGTATATGCAACATATAAACAACACTAACAATGACAACAGAATAATAGAGATAATCTTAAATAATTTCCTCCACATCTTGAAATTTGATCTGTTATAAGCAAGATGCAAATTTTATGATCTGTTTTATTTCTGTGTCTTAAATAACTGGACAGTGTTAGAATAACAGCAAACAGAACAGCTGGAGATCAAAGTTCTGTGTAAACATAAGTCACCTCAGCTACCACAGTAGAACACGCAAGCCTTGTTAGCTCTAGCATTTTATTCTAAGTACTGCAACATCTCTGCCTGCATTTCCAAATATTCTTAAACTCTTTGATGTAAGAAACGAATGTGGGCATACACACATGAACCCCTCTTTCCCTGTTCTGTTTAACTTGGACCAGCTCACCATGCAGTCTCAAACTGTTGTGCTGACATAACCAAGGCGGTAGCATGGGTTACCTAACAGCATATTTGTTAAAATATGACTTAAATAATATAGCCAAGCAACATCTTTCTTTGACAGATGAGTGTACCAACTAAAAGTCAGGAGTGTGTTACATAACCCTCATTTCTCTCTCCTGTGGAAAACAGCATTTCATATTGATTATTCTAGTCTGCAAGTTTTACACATTCATCTACCCCACCTTAAAGGTTACCGTGGCATACTCAAATTTTTGCTGTACTAGTATCTAATGCACATGCAATTACGTAACAGCATCACTGATACAAACTTACAGTAACACTTACTTATCACATATAAGTAATAAGCATGTGTGCTTCAATCTTTCAGAGCAGAGTTCTAGTAAACTGCACCAAAATCAACTAGCAGCTAGCAACTTTTAGAAGTTCACACACACATGAAAAATAATAAAAAAAGAATATTAATTTTGCAGTTCCACCAAACCTAGCCATTGGGAGCAAGATGATGGCAGAACGATGACAGAGCTCAGAGGGGATGCGAGGCTGTAAAGAGTAAGTGACTACATGCAACCACAAGAATTCTAGGAGAGTATATACAGGGGGAGGAAGCCATGGCATATACAGAACAACTATGGCTCTGGCAGAATCCCAGGAGTGGAATTATTCTTTCTTCTTCTTGGGAGATAGAGAACAAGACTTCATCATCAGACATTTCACAGGAATTTGATAAAGGAGCTTTCAGAGCACTATGAACAAATGTGCCCACATGAATAGTAGCAGATGCCAGCTCTACAACACAAGACTTGGCAGTGGATTACACTGTTGGTTAGGCTCTTCCTATATTGTACTGTGTTCTTTCTAAATCTACCAAATTACAACCTGGTGTAAAACACAGCTACATCAGTATATAATGCTTTTTACTAATTTCACAGACTGTTTTAAATTTAATAAAGATTTTTTTTTTTTACCTATAGCACACAACTGCATCTATAGCAGAAGGTTTTTCAATCTATTACAGCAAACTACACCCACAACCTGTGCCTTTGACACAGCTGTTGTAGGATGACATCTAATACGTTTCTCTTACCTTGGGATTATATTCAGCATTTCGAGCACGAAGTGCAATAGTTTTTAGGTCAAGTTTGCAACCAAGGTTCACCGTGGACACAATATTCCTGAAGACAGTTCAGAGAAATACATTAAAATGATGATAAATAATTCATGTGTCTTCCTCACTTTTACCCAAGCTTGATTAATTTTAAGTTTGTTTTTTAAATTTGTTTCTTCAAGCAAGTTTGAATGACATCTTTTCTCCTGAGAGGAGCACTAAGCAGTGTTTTGGCTCAAGAACCCCTTTTGTAGGGCAGTAGGCTCCTAAGGCATGATTTCTGATTCTTCCTTATCTGTCAGGTACTATGAAATGTCCCGTAAGAAGAATCTCTATTTCAGTTGGGCAGGAAAAGTTCTTGAGGCTGAGAGCCCCCACCAGCGCCAGGGAAGCTCCTGGAAACATGGGAAAATGAGGTAGTCATAGTGCTACCTGAAATTTTCCTTGGTATGCCCTTGAGGGAGAAAGAAGAGGTGCAGGACTAAGTGGGAATGACCCAGAAGGTAAATCCATTGTCAGGCGGTAAGATGGTATGTCTCTAAGAGAAGTTCCTAGATGCAAAATTTCCTTTGAATCTTGTGTTCTGGAAAAACCTTGAATTCTAAAGGTCCTCAGTGGGGGAAAAGAAGAAGAAAAAGGAAATACTGTTTTGCAAAATTCACATTATCAATCATTTCTCTTTGGACCTCCCCTAAATTGCTGTAAGTCTTTTAAAATTTAGGTTCAGCTAAAATACTTTCGTATCTTAACTTAGAATTTGTTCTAGGATTTTTTTCCTTATTACAAATTCAGCTGTAGCCATGAACTACAAAAAGGAACATGGAATATTAGGTACAAGTCACCTCTAACTCCTGGGCCAGCTAGTTTCTTCCCCTCTACTCTTCTAATTTCCCATTCAGCTGTGATAGTTCCTCTATTCTACTTCAATATCTCACTCACCAACACATAGTGAAGTAGAGCTGTTTGCAAAATGCAGCTATTTGCTTTTCTGTGAAAAGGTCACAAGTATCCAGTAAATTACAAATGCGAATATGTTTCCGGGTATACATATTTTGAAATACCAGATTATCAACCCAGGCTACTTTATAGTTAAAGCATGATGAACTCTTAAAGTCCACAGAGTTAAAAGTTACAATAGTACTAAATGAAGACATATAAAACATAACATCCTCCCCATTGGTACGCTTAAAAGACACATGGTTAAAAAATGACTGAGGAACTGTTTATATTAATAAGTGATTTAGTAACAAAGCTAAGCTAAAAATAAAAGCAAAAATCACTTACACTGCTAGAGGAGACCCATAAACTCTCATGACCTCCCTTACCACCAAAATGTTGTACCTCTAATTCCTGATGTGGTCCTAAGTCTTTAAAGGACTACCTAAGAAAGGACATGCTGCACTAACACATGAACACTCACTGTAGCTGTGGCACTATCCCAGAGCTCTCAGATGCTGGTGTTGCAGGAGTTATTGGAGTCATTGGAGTCATTGGAGAGGGGTACAGAGGTGTGGTTCCCGGTAAAGGGGCTGTGGTAAGAGTCTGTGAATGGAAGAGCTGGGGAGTTTGACCAGATGTTCCCTGTGTCGCTTGCTGTGATGTAGATTGCTGCGCTGCTTGTTGCTGTTGCTGCTGCCGCTGCTGTTCCTCTAGGATGGACAGACTGTTGGTACTCTGAACAGGCTGTGGTGTCAGTCCTGTGCCATATGGCATCATTGGGCTAAAAATTGGAATTCCTGGAGTCATTGCACCCTACAGAAGAAAGCATGAAATAGAAACCACAGATCCCATTGACTCCATTTTGGTTTTAAGAGAAACAGTTTTCAAGAGGAGTCTAAAAATTAATCAACATAAGATGATCATATCAAATCTGGGGCTTATAGTAGTAACTTGCTAAAAAGAGAAAACCCTTGGAAGTGCAGTTCATTGATAGAATAAAATATTACCTCCAAGGATCCATCCATTCCAGAATTGTCCATCTCCAGCCGGTGATGCTGACATGCTTTTCAAACTACCTTGCAAACATGTCACAACTCTGACCCGCAATTTAACTTGCAACTGTTTGAACAAAGACTGTACCCATTATACCAAATGCATTCACAGCTTAGCAACGGTCTGTTATGTATGTTAAAGGGCAATCATCAGATTTAAATTAATATTTCTAACTTGTCAGTCATGTTTCAACTTAAAGGAATCCCATATATCTGCATGTTTCTGATAACAAATGGTAGGTTTAAAATTCTGCTTTATACTGGTATTATTTAATACCTGGCAGAATTGTTGAGATCTGCAAACAAAAAAATCATAGAATCCTAGAATGTTAGGGGTTGCAAGAGACCTAGAAAGATCATCTAGTCCAACCCCCCTTGCCAGAGCAGGAGCACCTAGATGAGATCACACAGGAATGCATCCAGGCAGGTCTTGAATGTCTCCAGAGAAGGAGACTCCACAACCCTCCTGGGCAGCCTGTTCCAGGACTCCGTCACCCTTAATGTGAAAAACCTCCTATGGTCCAATTTGCTCCCATTCCCTCTTGTCCTAACACTGGATTACATTGAGAAGAGCCTGGCTCTCTCCTGACACTTGCCCTTAACATATTTGTAAACATTAATGAGGTCCCCTCTCAGTCTCCGCTTCTCCAGGCTGAAGAGACCCAGCTCTCTCAGCCTGTCTTCACAGGGCGGAGGCTCCACTCCTGTAATAACCTTGGTGGCCCTGTGCTGGACTCTCTCCAGCAGCTCCCTATCCTTCTTGAGCTGGGGGGCCCAGAACTGGACACAGTATTCCAGGTAGGGCCTCACCAGTGCAGAGTAGAAAGGGAGAATAACCTCTCTCGATCGGCTGGCCACACTCTTCTTAACACATCCCAGGATGCCATTGGCCTGAAGTTACATGCAAGAAATGGAAAACTCTTTCATGAAGGAACTCTGATTGTAGTTGCATATGAAATAATTTGTTCTTACCTGAGGGGAGGCTAAGCCTTGAGCATACGGTGGCAAGCTGTTATTTTGATCCATGATTGAAGTGACTTCTTTGGTGAGGTCAGAAGAATTTCCTTCAATTAATTTTAACTTTTTTCAAATCCTAGAGGATTTTAAGCCTTTAAAACATTCCAGCAAAGCAGCTTTTTAAGCCAAGGTGAAAGTGTTAGCAAAACATCAGCTCCAGAGAAATGTGTGTTACATGTCTAAAATACTAATAAAGCCTGAAAAGAGAAGAAATAACATGTTGAGAATAACATCTAAACACAAATCCAAAAGTAAGCCTATCAGTTGCTGAGTTAGGTAAGAGACACCCACAGACATATATAAGAACATTCACAAATCTGCACACATAGGAACAACCCATAAAAATAACCTTTTTCAGGCATACTCTACAGAAACATTTCAGCATGCTACTGCTGAAGTCCCTATTAGGTAACCCGACTCATACGAGCAGGCTTCTGTCTAACCAAACACTGCTGCACTAACTCAAGTTGTTAATGCCCATTATACTCCAAGATTTGTGTTAGCTGGAAAAGCACAGATTTTTTTTTTATTTAGAATTTAATTTCCCCAACTACTAACTGACAAGCCTACCGACACATCGCTTGTAAGTGTCTTTCTGGCAATTTTAAGGCTTGGGTTTCCACAAATATGTTTTTTTCTATAGGAAAAGCACTGCTGGTCAAGTCAGAACTAGGAAACCCTCTTCCACCCACTTCCATATAATAAAGCACTAACAGATTTCAAACTATGACGTGCTTTTATGAGAAAAAAAAAAGAAATACATGAAAACCATTTTCAGGTACACAAGTGAAATGTGTGCTTTTTTTTTTTTGTCTATATCTCTGTTGCTGTCTTATGGAAATAAAGTAGATATTTTAAAAGTTACACCTTAATATAAACTCTTTTTTGATTAATGTATAGCTTGTTAAGTAGCTATCTCTTGCCTAGAAATACATAAGGGCATTTTTAGACCAGAGGTAGAGCACCTCAAAATTTGAAGAAAGCCTATTCAGCTCTTTTTTTTTTTCTTTAAGGTATGCCAGCTCAGGATTACATTAATATTTATACTGCAGCTAAAAAGGAGTGGTTTTTTTTTCCCCTGTGACCATAAGATATTATCATCTTTACCCTCACTGAAGGGATGAAACAGAGCATCCAGGTTTTACAACCTGAAGACAGGGATGTATTAGAAGCCCAAACACTACCGTAGCTAGGTTAACTCCTGGACAGTCCAGCTGTTTAGTAATAAGTCTAGATACCAGGCCAAATGCATGCCAGGACTCGCAGTTTGGACACCACCTACGCAGAGGTCCATCTTGCAACCATCTAACCGCGAGTTGCTCGCATCTCCACTACAAACGCTAGGAAATGTGTTTGTCGGTGGAACAAACCCCTGAGGCAAGAGACATCCCGGAGAAAGGCCCCCATCTATCCCCCAAACACCCTTTCAGATTCTCTTCCCTAACACCACCGCAGCGCTCGGAAAGCGCCACCTTCGGCAAGAGGCGACCCGCGCGCTCCAAGCCCCTCATCTGCCCCAAGACCGGCTCCAGCAGCGAGCAGCGGCTCTCGCCGGCAGGGCCGCGCTACCGCCGCGACCCCTCGCCCTCACACAGGGAGAGGCAGTGATCGCTGCAGTCACACAGCCCCGACGGCCATCCCGTCCCCAGCACCGATGGCCGCGGCTCCCCTCCTCCCCGCCTCCGCGGCTCAGACCGGCCCAGTGGGCCCTGGCCCTGCGTCTGGTGTGGAGCGAGCTCGGCCCCACGCACCGCCCCCACCCTCCAGGCCCAGACCGACTCGCGCCGTCGCTGCCCTGTTGGTCCTGGCAGCCGTTGTCCCCTCCCCGGGTAGCGGCGCGTGCAACGGACCCGGGGGGGAGGGGAAACCGGGCGAGCGCGACGCGGACCTTACCTGCCGCTCCCGGCGCCACCCCAGAGCACAGCGGGAAACAAGCTGCGCCCCGCGCCCGAACTGCTGGCATGTCCTTAACACGTCACTTCCGCCGCGCGCCTACACCGCCTTCTTCGCCGCCATCTTCAGTGAGGGCGAGGGGACATTGGTGTTGGAGCCGAGATGGTGGGGTCGGCTGGTAGCTTGCTTTGGCGGGTAGGATCCCTTGTTCCCCAGCAGTGCTTAGTGTCAGCACGTGTGGCCCCGGCGCCATGCCTGGCCACAGGCTCCGGTGCTGGGAGGTTGTTCCCTTTTTTCTAGCTGTACGAACTGCAGCCCCTTGTTCGTTGCCACAAAGTTACACAGCCTGCACTGCTGCGGCCTCGGGGTTCTCACTGCTTTTTGTGCACAGCTCCCACAGAGAGACTCAAGCAGCTATTCTTACAGTCATAGAACAATCTGGATTGGAAGGGACATTAAAGACTATTTAGTTTCAACCCCCCTACCATGGGCAGGGATGCCACCCAGTAGATGGGGTTCCTCAAAGCTGCATCCAACCTGGCCTTGAATGCTTTCAGGGATAGGGCATCTCTCTGGGTAACCTGTTTCAGTGTCTCACTACTCTCATACTAAAGTATTTCTTCCCTATATCTAATCCTTACCTTCTTCCAGAAAGGAGGGGCACTCTTCTCCAGAGGTCCACATGCATCCCCTGTGTCTCCCTGCTCCTTTGTCCTTCTCCCTTGGCATCTCTTCGTGCTTCTACTTCCCACTTGTTTCTGCTCTTGCCTTGGTGCCTGGCATTGCACGCCATGACCCACCTGAAGGACCTTGTGTGCTCCCTGATCCTTTCTCTACACAGTGTTTCTCAAGGTGCTTGCCCCTTCTCCAGAGCAGGAGTCAACGTGCTCCTAACCTGCCCAAACACAAGTGGCTCTTTGATCACCGCACCACAGCTACTATCAACCTGCTTGCTTTCACAACTCTTAAGACAGGGGCTGACAGAGCATGGACCGGGCAAGGGCAGTGCAGATGCTACGTGCTGTGCCCAGGTGGGCCTACCAAGCCCAGGCTGGCACACACTGAGACCACAGCCTGCCTGCTGACAGGGAGTGCTGAAGGTGAGAAGGCTGGTGAACTGTACTGTTTAATATTTTTATAAACAATATCGACAGCAGCATTGAGTGCACCATCAGCAAGTTTGCAGATGACACCCAGCTATGGGGTGCTGTTGATAAGTTGGAGGGGCAAGATGTCATCCAGAAGGACCTGGACAAGCTGGAGAGGTGGGCCCATGTGAACCTNACGAGAATGATCAGGGGGCTGGAACACCTTTCTTACGATGACAGGCTGAGGGAGTTGGGATTGTTTAGCCTGGAGAAGAGAAGGCTTTGGGGGCATCTAATAGTGACCTACCAGTACCTAAAGGGAACTTACACGAAGGCTGGAGAGGGCCTGTTTGCAAAGGCCTATAGTGGAAGGACAAGGGGCAATGGTTTTAAATTGGAGATAAGTAGATTTAGACTGGATATTAGGAAAAAGTTCCTCACCATGAGGGTGGTGGAACAGATTGCCTAGGCAGGTAGTTGAGGCCCCATCCCTGGAGGTATTCAAGGTGAGGCTTGCCAGGGCTCTGAGCAACCTGATCTAGTTGGGGATGTCCCTGCCCACTGCAGGGGGGTTGGACTAGATGAGCGCCAGAGGTCCCTTCCAACCCAAACCATTCTATGATTCTTTGAACTCAAGCTGCCCAGCAGCCTCACGGCCGGCCCGCGCAGGCTCCTGGTCCTCCAGAGCAGACGAGATGAAGCTGCCTGTGCCCTCCTAGAACGGTGCATCGCCACTTCCGGCTCCGATGCCGCCATTTTGGCGTGAGACAGCACGGAGCTGAGCTGCGGGGATGTTGTCTGTCGGTGGTTATGCGGACTTCAGGCCAGAGATGGTCTCCGAGCTCGGAGCGCCTGTGCAGTACCGCTTCTCGCCCTACACCTTTAACGGAGGGTGAGGAGTCGCAGGCAGGGGTTGGGGTGGGCTGAGGTATCTTCTTTCTAGGGGAAGAGACCCGGAGGAGTATGGCGGTAGGGCTGGGCTTTCTTCATTTATTCTTTCCCTTTTCCGGCATTCGGTGAGGATTTGTTTCACATTGCTTCTTTCAAGAGAAAGCGGGGCAGTCTAGAGGAGAGGTGGGTTCTGCCTTGCCTTCCTGGGCAGGATTTCCCACGGATCCTTGTAGCTATTCGGGGTGTTCGTGCGTGTCCGTGTCGCTTTTGGTACACTCAGGCTCCCTGAACTTTTACGGGTCAAAATAAGCACTTAACATTCTCTTCAGAGTTATTCCTTTATAGTGGCACAGGAACCCCGTGAAATGGCCCTATTACCAGCTTTTAATCTTGTAGCTGGGTTGAAAGCTAGCTTGTCATAACTGGTAAAGATAAGTGATGCTTTGCAGACAGTTGTTCTGAATTGGTGGCTGGATCTGGTCAATGTTAGTTTATTTTTATGTCTAACTGGCTTTTAAAGGACATCTGTTTGTTACTTTATGGTAGCACACATGGTGGTCACAAAATTAGTTTTGTGGAACTAAATAAATGGGATAATATCAGATTTAAAAAATGATGGTAATTTAAGTGTAATGATACTAGTGCTTTTNTGCGAAGCCTAGCCACGATGATAACAACTAGTGCTTTGTACTTAAGAGTTTTTGCTTGGAGAGCCAAACTGTTACAGAAGGGTGAATCTGTTGTTAACAGACATCTAAAATTGCTAGTTCATTGAGTCTGGTTCTTGTATTGTATGGAAACTTTGTTGTGCCGAGTTTCCATACGGTTTTTAGTCAAAGCAGAGATTCATGTACATCTATTTTCTTTAGTATGTCTAGTATCTTCCAGTCTTAAGTCACATGTAGGGATATGCATAGACAGAAACATAATGTGAGTCTGGATGTATCTATAACTGTCATTCTGTTGCCTAAGAAAATATTTGTGCTAAAAAATCATGATTTACAAATACTGTCTTTAAGCACTGTGTTGGCAATTGCTGGAGAAGACTTTTCTATTGTTGCCTCTGACACACGACTGAGTGAAGGGTATGCAATTCACTGCCGGGACAGTCCAAAATGCTACAAACTGTAAGTACAAATCTTGTAAGAATTGAAACAGATGAAATGTCTTCTGTATTGCTGAGCATGTCACCTGCCTGGAATGATCTATCACTTTCTTTAAGCAGAATTTTCAGAAAGAAGTATAGTAAAAAAAAAAAAGGAATTTGGAGTCATGATTACCCTTGCAGTAATGTAAGATGCAATGTTATAAGCACAGGTTTCTTGTTGCTGCATGCTCTTGAAGTTAGCTGATAACAGAAGATTTTTAGCATGATACAAGGCTTAATGTAAGCCAGGTGGTTTGGTTTTTTTTTTGGCTGTATAATCAGAAGTACTTTTGTCTTTACTGTAGCAAAACTTAATCCTATGGTAACTCATTCTGCTTTGTCAGGTATTGGTACACAATTGTGCCCACTGCTGCCAGTTGTACTGTGTTTCTGTAGTCAACCATCTGGCACTTCAAAGATTTGTTTGAGGAGAGGTAAACTTGTCAGTAATTCCATTGCTGAGCTTCTTATGCTCGTTTTATGCTTATCTTGACTCACTTAGATGGCATCCCCTTGGTTCAGAAATGCATTTTGTTTATATTCTTTTGACTGTAGTAGGTGCTTACCTAGTAGGCTGCCATCAGCTATGTAATCTATTTTTTGTTTTTAATAATGACATGAGATAATATGAACTCGTGTTATTCCTGTCTAATTCCCTACTATATGCTTGTGTTCTTGATTCTCTGATACTGTCCAAATAGAAGTTATTATGATACAGTGTGCATACTGTGCATGATAGCTTTGTGTAATTCTAGTGGCAAGCTGAGAGAAGATTTCAGTTTAAACTGTTTTCTGAATGTCTGTGTGTGAATGTTTGTAGATTCTCACCAATTTACAAGAATTTAAATTTCAAATGTATGTTTGTGTAGTAGTACTTGTGAAACATTTTGTAACTGCCAGGTAACTTCTGTTGTGCTGACCCAGAAAACTACCCACAACATGAATTTTACACAACCATGAAACCATCTTAACACAGTCTTCTGGCCGGAAGGAGTAAAACTTGGCTAAGTGATGTGATGTAACAGGCTCCCCATGACAAAACAGATCCTCTAGCAAGACAGAATGGTAATAGCTAGAGTTAGGGGTGCATGAAGAAATTAAGAATTTCTTTTTGTCAGTCTTGCTCTGGAACTCAGTGGATTGAAGAAAGATGTCTGCGTGCTCCTGCACTTAATGAATCCTCTCCATGATGAAGTTTGCAATATGTTCTGTATGCAAAATAGCTGTTACTACATTTTAGACAGCTGGGTTTGGTAGCATTAGAGAAACTGAAATACATTTGCTATTTTTATAATTACCATGTAAGAAAATGGTATTCATACTAATTCTAAAACCACAAAAAAATTTTATGTTTTACAGAACAGAACAAACAGTCATTGGATGCAGCGGTTTCCATGGTGACTGCCTTACCCTTACTAAAATTATTGAAGCAAGATTAAAGGTAGATAACTATCTTACTGTATTTAGAAAGTTATATTCTTGGTATCATGCTTGAGACTAATTGTGTGATTTCTCTTAAATAAAATTTTTGCTATTTCTTTTCAAGCGTATCTTAACTCTGTTGCTAGTGAAGGATCAGGCAACTGAACAGGAAATTGATGCTGTGTTCTTACCAAGTATAGCACCACAAAAAACATCTATTCTTTGCAAAACTTTGAAGAAATGTTAATTTTTGGCTTGTGTGTTTTCAGTAATCATGCTAGTTAATCTTGCTGAGCATCAGCTACTTCTGTAGTGGGGGTACAGAAAATGTAGTTCTGATTGGGTGTAAAGTTTAGCATTTGATTTTCTTCTTGGTCATGCTGTTCCATCTGCAGATGTACAAGCATTCCAATAACAAGACCATGACTACTGGGGCTATCGCAGCAATGTTGTCTACAATTCTGTATTCTCGGCGTTTCTTCCCTTACTATGTTTACAACATAATTGGTGGACTTGATGAAGAAGGTAAGGCTTTAAATAAAGAATTAAAAAGAAGAGTGGCTAAATGTCTGGGTGAATAGCTGTCCTTTTACATCTCAGGTGTACTGATGGAGTAACAAAGTTTGTGTTCCTATTCCTAATACATACCTTTAGGCATTACAGCACTTAGAACTGGTTAAATGCATATTATGCATCTGACTTGTTTCCTAGTTTTTTGCCTAACTTGATCTTACATTTCTGAAGGTCTGAAAGTCTAAAAACTGTTATAATTACTGGATTACAGGTGGAATCCGTTAACATTGATTGCCTTTCATACTTTATTGTTGACTGGAACACTTTATGATAGCTTTGCTGGATTTCTTAATTGTGTCTGTAAAGGAGATGCTAGCAGTAAAATTGTGTACATTTTACTCAGGCCTCTGAGTGTGGTAGACATTGTTAAATAAGATGATTTACTCCAGAAGCAGGTTTCTACACAGACACTTTTAAATGTTAACTAAATCACAACTAGTACATGGAAGCTGTAATTTATTGTTCAGTCCTTCCAGGGTTACTGGGCTCTGGTCCCAGTTATTTGCTTGAGTTGCTAAAATACTGTGTTCTCTGGCTTTGAGCAGAAGCTCAGATGTGGTCTTGTTTGGATGATTTCACCCATTCCCCACAGTTTGTTGTTACCATTAAGTTGTGCTGCTTTCCTGGTCTTGCTAAGACGTTGTCTATGATACGCAGAGTCTGGAAAGGGATTAGTCTGCCCTGCATAAATCTCAGAGTGTGCAGGTGTCCTCATCAAACCCCAATGTTTCAGAGCTACAGTGCATCTCTACATCTCTGATGTCAGCACAAGCTAATATGCTTTGCACAGTCTAGTCTGACGGCAGATGGAAGCATGTGAGAGAGACCAGAGCAAGGTGATGCAGAGGCATCCATGCTCTATGGAGGTAATTCAAGAACTCCTAAACTGCAACTTTGTACTAGCTTTAGAACCAGCAGAGCTCTTTGTGCAGCGTTGTTCTCTAGCACATTGTCCTGCATTGATTATCCTGCATCAGCACTTTTTCTGTGGTAAGAAATGTCTGTTAGAACATGGTTATAGCTTAAATATTGAAAATAACCTTGTATATAGTACCGGGCCTCAACCATAGCAAGCCTACTGTGCAAAGCATTATCTGAACGTACTGCGGTATCATTTAAGTTTGCTGGGATATGTGGTACTTATTGCTTGTGGAGAGAACTAGTGTTTAATGTAAATGCTTAACAGTATCAAGAGTCTTTCAGGATTGTGATTACATACTTCCATTTTTTTTTCCTTTCCAGGGAAGGGAGCGGTATATAGCTTTGATCCAGTGGGCTCATACCAGAGAGATTCTTTCAAAGCAGGTGGATCTGCAAGTGCCATGCTGCAGCCCTTGCTTGATAACCAGGTAAAATAGCTGTCGCTTTTTGGTTTTTTATTTCAGTAAATATTTGTGACTTTCAAATTAATGTAGTAGTAGTAGTAGTAGTTCTATATAATACATGCTTTATGCATTTTATTCTCTGACATTGGTGTTCTTATTTAGTCAATTAAACCTGATGTCAGTATGGCTTTTTGCTTAAAAAAGCAGTAAGTTAGCATTCCTAGTTCTTATCAGCTGATAATTTTGATAATTATCATTAAATAATTATCATAAATAATAATTTATTTTCTGTTGTATTTAAACCACTCCAACTTCTCAGCTTTGAGTTAGTTTTGAACTTCATTAACTAAAGATAATAAAATACTTTGAGCAGAAACGTTGTTATAAGTAACTCTATCACTTATGAGTTTGAGGCACAGTAAGTGACTCTTCTTTTCCTGTTCTAGTGCTTAAGCAGACAGTAAGGTTTGTCAGCTAAATAACACTATTTAATAGGACTGGTTATGCTCCAATATAGACTGTTATTTCTGAATTCTAGGTATGCTGAGGAATATTTGCTTTTAATAAATGTTCCTAACTGCAAATGACCAGGAAAGAGCTTGTGTGCAGTTCTGATACTGCTAGCCCAGTGAGAAGTTTCTGGAGGGTTAGATTAGTTCAGATCTGAATTTTCATTGTGATCTTGTATATGCTGAATGAGTGGGATGAGCTATACTACCTGTATACTGGATCTGCTTCCAGTTGCTTTTTAAGAGCATCAGCATTGGCAAAGTTCTGATCATGCAGCTGCAAATTGTACGGGGGAATACTTTTGGCAGCTTTGGGTCTAAAACCATTTCCAAGACCATTTCTTCTTTTAAGTTGTTTAAATCTGCTCACTCTAATGTGGAGACTGAAATAACTTTCTTGTTAGATGGGTCATACTTCCTTTAAAATTAATTTTCATCTTTTCCTAGATTGGCTTCAAGAACATGCAAAACGTGGAACATGTACCTTTGACCCTGGAAAAGGCTTTGCAGCTGGTTAAAGATGTCTTTATTTCTGCTGCTGAGAGAGATGTGTACACTGGGGATGCACTCAAGATTTGCATTGTGACAAAAGATGGAATTAAAGAGGAAACCATCCAGTTACGAAAAGACTAATTCAGTTCACTTAAAAACACTTACTTTAAGATATACAATTTACCTGTATTATGAAGACGCTTGTCTTATTAAACTTTTTAAAGATGTTAGACTACTGTAATGCTGAGTATTTTCTGTCTTTGTTAGAAGTGATAGTGTTTTTTTAGAAACCATAGCAGTTTGTAGTAAGGAAGCAGCAACAAGTTAAAAGTCAGTTTCGTTCATCTCATCTTGATCAATCTAATTCCAATGTCAGCTTAATCCTGTTCTCACAATCCCTTGAGACAATATAGGGAGTATAAACTTACTGAAATGTAGGTTCATAGACTTTTCTGACAATGTTTTCCACTCAGCCTTGGTTTATTGATAAAGCATTTGTTCTGTTCATGCTGCCTTCTCTGCACTTCATAGCTTGCTTTTCCTATCTTCTACTTTGATCTCTGATAGGCTATCCTGACATTTCACCTCTGTACCTGTTCACAGAGTCTGTGACTGAGTCACCTGAAACCAATTTCTCTAAGAGGGACAAATATTATATGGACTCTTTTAGAGTTTAGCCCTGGGCTATGCATCCAGGCTCACCTCTGTTTGTTTCTGTTGGGTTAATGCCCAAAATCTGATGCATTGTCCTTTTCTGACTGCTGATGGAAAATAACTTAGTATGGAGATTCTTGAATGCCTTTAAAATCCATGCTGGGTTTTTTTGTTTGATTGGTTGGTTGTTTTGGGTTTGTTTTCAGGCTTTTTGTAGTCTTACTACTGCTTTTGATTCTTTGGAAAATTGCACGAAGAGTAGAGTGATGTACTGTATCACACTCCTGGAAATTGTCTTGAGTACTAATCCCTTCAGAAAAGCAGAGCTGCATCACCAAGGGCAGGATAATCTCTCATCCAGGAATCTTTTCACAGTAACTACCAGAAAAGGGCATATAAAACATCTCATTGCTTGAGGTGGCATAGTTGGGGTTTCTTGTTTTGTTTTTTGTTTTGTGGTTGTTTTTTTTTCCCAAAGAACAACTCTACTGATGTGTTTGACTGCAGTAGCCTTGTCTCCTCTTGGGATTTGGCTGATTGATTGCCTTCTGTGCAGCATTTCAGGTGCTGTGCATTTTTCCTAGCTCTGACTAATCTTCACCAGCGATGGTATTCTCAGGCTTTCAAGACAGTTTAAATAGTAGCATTTTGAACCTGAATAGTCAAAACAACTAGAGCGTTTGAACAGACTCATAGCTATGTTTAGGAAATCCAGTGAGCAGGAACTTTGAACAGCAGCTGTTTCCCAAAGTGTTCGTGGAAACACTTCGCCACTGGGTGCCACTGTTGGGCAGAGTAAGGAGGGAACACCTCATCCCTGGGTAGTTGGGCAATAAAGGCTCACAGCGTCTCAGTCTGAGTAACACTGGGGCTGAAGTCATTTGTTCATGCAAATAAGAGCTTCCAGACACATTCACGTAATTTAACGGGGTGTTTGTGAAAGTCATCTTAAATGGACAAGGTTAGTTGTATAAATGACTGTGTAGCTATATGCTGTTTGATACTGAGCAAACTGCACACAGTGCAGTAATTCTGAGAACAGAAAGCTTGTGTCTAAATACATATCAGCAATACCAAATTAAATATATACTCAGTTACTTCTATAAAAAAATCAATGAAAGCCCTTTTAAGCTCAGCTATTTTTGATACTGGACTTGTGTTGAATTGCTCAAGTGTTTCACAATTGATTGCTGCAGCTTTATGCATAGTTGGGTGAAGTCTAGTGAAACTAAATAGTATCTAAGTTGCAAGGAAAAGCAGCTGAGGGTAACAAGTTGACACATCTGCCTTTGGGATGAGTCTGTAGAATGCAAGATCTAAACAGTGAAAGAAGGGTAACAGAGAAGAGGAACTATCTAATTTTACCTGAATTAATTTAATTTTCTTACAGGATACCAAATGTGCATGAGAGTTGCAGTGATTCAGTTTTAAAAATCTTTTATAAATTTGGATGCATTCAAGGGTAAATTTTATATCCAAAATAAATGCATATCCAACAGATTTTAGGAATTACTTGAGTTAGTATGAGACATCTAAGCTTGTCTCTGTAAGTTGTTTTAGGAGAAATACAAGGTGATTAGAACGTTTTGGTCTCATTTGCAATGCCTGAAATGATAGAGCAGCAGGTACTGGGGATGCAAGTTTTCCTGCCACTGTGTGTCAGTGGTGCCCTATCCCATTGGAGCACTTGTGCTCCAACACAAGTTATAGAAGATGACCATTCTGTGTCCTTTTCCATTTTGCACTTCCCTTCAGAGTATCTCTGCCTGAAGAACCCAGCAAGGGATGGAAGCTTTGTCACAGGCCCGTTGAACTGAAAATAGATTTCTTTTAGAGAAGAAGGTAGCATTACGTTCACTCCCTCTATGGATGGGTTTGGACCCAATGACATGGGAAAGTTTGTTTCCCATTTTGTTTTTAACTTCCCAGTTATGCCCTGCCGTAATGTCATCACTGCTCATGCTCAAGAGTTGGGAGTTGCAGGAGCGACAGAAGATGTACGAGTATAAAAATGTTCATGGGCTGCTCAGCTAGAAGTTGCTTGCTCATTGGTACTAAAAAAACCTTGAAAATCATTACAGATGTCTTACAGATAAAAGGCACCAAGAGGTTGGGTTTTTTTTTAACCCACTAAGTTACTTAGCTTTGTTTGCAAAGATTGTCATCACCTAGGACTGGAAAGTAGGAATGCCCTGCCTGCAACTCTGTTCTGTGCCTGTACTTCCTGTGTATAAATCAAGTCAGTAGTCATCTCACACCGTGTCTACATTGTAAATTAATAGTTTATGAAGCACCTTGAGCATTATTTGGTTACAGAACTATCTAGGCAGGTAGGCTATAGAGGTACAGCTATGCAAAACAAATGCAACTATACCACTTAGGGTTGCTAGAAGCAGAGGTCTGGGTTTAGCAGATCTACTTGGCCAGGGATTAGATGCCTGTGATACAATTCTGCGGAAGATAAAGGAGAGAGAGGGAACATGGTTATCTTGCAAAGCCCTTTCTTAATATTAAACATGTTACATGTCTTTCAGAAAAGAGCTGTACTGCAGGATTTGACTAATCTTGGAGCAAGCACCTCTAACCGCCTTGTTCAAGAACTTGCAAGTGACAGGGTGTATAACAAGACCAGTGCACAGTAGTAGCCAATCCCTAGCTCCACTTCATCTGCAGCAATACTCAGAGTCACCTTAAGATGGCAATAGTTAGTTGCTAGCAGAGGCTTCCACACAATTACACGTGGTGTGGGTAAAAATAGTCATACTTTACCAGTTTCCCAATATCATGTGCTTTGTGGTACTGTTTATTGAGGAGATGGGATGCTTTATTTTGATCTCGACTAAATGGCAGCATACTCTTGCTTATGTAAGGGTTTGTACAAGGTCAGGCTTAGCCTTAAAAACTAAGCTTGTAATAAAGTGCACCTTGCTTTCTTTTTGGACATGTGTTCAGCAATATTGTTTATGCATCAAATCCATTTTGTGTGAAGGGGAAGGGTCTTGTTACTATGGAAAATGAAAGTGCTTGACAGGAAATAAATATTTTAAATGTGCTTCTAGAAGTTTAGTTCGCTGTATCATTAACTATATCAGTCACGGATAAGTTTAATTTTCCTTCAGCTTAACCCAAAGCTTTCTTAAGGCTGAATTATAAAATGTTTTATAACCCAAATACTGAGCTATCTGACTCTAGCATGACATTTTTCATTTACAGTGAGACATGCCTGTATATATATGCCTTAGTGTGATGGGAGTCAGGAGCAGGCTGCTTCTGTTTTATTGCAATTTCCTAGAGAAAACCATTTACATGGAAATTATAAAACGTTATTTGAAGTATAGCAGTTTGAAGTGGTCCTGCTGCACTCCTTTACATTATTTATTTACTTAGGGAACAAAGTTGTAATTTCCCACACTTGAAAAGCTGCTTTTTTTTGATACCCCTGAATCATCCGTCCTGGAAATCAAGAGAAAGTTGCCTTGACAAATGATCTCAATTTAGTGATTCAGGATTTTACAAACCTAAGGTTGGGGAAGTGACAGGAGCAAGTGGGGAAAGATTAAAACAACTTTCGTGTGAATCTGAGTAAGATACAGTAGCCCCATTTCTCTCCAGTCTAGTAGAAGATAGTTTTAGGAGCATAAATTAATTTCTGCCTTGTTCAGGGTTCCTGATCCAGAGTCATGATCCAACTTTTGAGTAGAAGGGATTTTGAAATGGCAGCTTTCAAATTCCTCTTTCTTTCAGCCATTGCTTTTGTTTAGTGTGAATGTTCTTTGCTTTTAGGCCATTTGGGGCAGTCATAAACTAGACAATATGGCACATGGGCCTGAATTTAACTAAGATTTGTCTCCAGATCTGCCTTGTCAAGTCAAATTCCTTTTGAGAAGAGGTTTTGTCTGTGTGAGTGCAACAGAGTGAGACCAGGCTTATATTCTTTCAACTCTAATATGTAGTTAGTTTAATTGTATGGACCGTTTTATGTGCACTTCCGTTTCTAGGCAATTTCAGTGAAGTATTCATAATTACAAAAACTTGGTTTAGCAGAAAAACAAACAAAAAAATCCTCAGTGTCTTTCCTGTTAGGCTGTTCTTGGCCCTTTTCCTAACAGTTGCTGGCAAAGTTCAACTTCACTGTTCATTTCAGAGGCTCAAGTGGGGGTAGGGTTGGACTTCACTGTAGCCTACAATAATTAATATTCTTTTGCTCAAGACACGCATTAAATGGGTATTGCCAAGAGAGCAGTCATGATACCAAAACTTTGCCCAGTCCTTTGCACTTTAGCTCAAAGGACCATACAAAGAAAGTTAAAAAACAGGATTCCTATTTTTGCTGAGGAAGAGAGACAAGATACAGAAGACTGCAAGTTGTACTGCAGTGGTATAGATACTTCATGGTTGGCATAAAGTGGTTTTGGCTTACCTGAGACCTGACTTCTCTGAAATTTAGACATTTCCTTTGCTTTCTCCAGACACACAAGTTTGGTGATCTCCTTGGTTGTTCTACAGGAAGCCACTGATGTGCTGATTCACCTAGGTGCCTACCCAGGTGTGGGTACACATCATCTGCAGTATGCGGCCCACTGAGATAGCTGAACATGATACAACCCATCTGGACCAATGCCTGTTTTAGCCAGGCTTTGTGAAACCTGGCTGTAATCAGCTTGGCAGTGAGGCCTGGTGGATAGTCAAGCTGTTCATTGGCCTTTCAATGCTATGCTCTCATGCTCAGGTTGCCCAGGGAGGTAGCTGAGGCCCCGTCCCTGGAGGCATTTAAGGTGAGGCTCAAGGCTCTGAGCAACCTGATCTAGTTGGGGATGTCCCTGCTCACTGCAGGGAGGTTGGACTAGATGACCTCAAGAGGTCCCTTCCAACCTAAACGATTCTATACTGCAGACCCTGGATACCTGGATGGCTTAGCTGAGTGCCTTTTCTCTCCTTCTCCACAATGTATCTTGGCTGCTGATGGAGCTGTACCCAGCCAGGAGTACTTCGGAGGTGAGAGATGCTGTGGAGTGCCTAACAGAAACTCATCCTCAAATATCCTAGTAGAAAACATACTTCAGTTTGTAGCTTGCTTATGCAGGCTTTATGAAGAACTTCATGCACCAAGATGGCAGAAAGTTATGAGGTCTGATGTGGGGGTGCAGAGGGTGGAGAGAAAAGAGAAGTAGGAGGCTTTTTCTCAGGTTTTTCAGAAGTGGCTTTTGGAGAAAGCTGCATTCCAGTGTCACTGCCTTATGCTTGATCTGAACTTTTCTTGACATGTACGGATGGTTAACAGAGTCTCCATTAAGTCCTATGGCAAACAAACATTTTGGTGCTGCTGGTATTTGTTTGCTAGTTGCAGACAAGTCGATCTCATTAGAACTGCATTTACAACTTCTGCCAAGCATTTTGAAACTGGTTGACATGCACAACAGCTGCCTGAGCTGGAATGGCATTCCATTCCCTGCCTTCATCTTATTAGTGCAGGGAATGGCTTGATTAATGACAGTTAGATTGGATTTTTAAAAATGAAAGATAATTTGTCTTTGGAAGAGCCATGCAGTGTGTTTTCATTCTGCGATTTAAAATAAACCACAAAGTCTGGGGTTTTATGGCTTTTCACAAAAGCCAAGAGAAGTGCTCACCCTGAGCTAACCCACAAAATTTGAAGTAAAAACATTTTAAAGGGTGATTCAAAGTGTTTTCAGCTCGTATTTAGTGAGTCTTCTGCATTAAACTGCTCTTTAAAAAACACAATCAGACAAGAAGATTTCAATGTTGACACTTTGATTTTTCTCATATAACTCCAACACGGGAATCACGGTGTGAAGTAGGGGAAGGAAAACCTTGCTGCTCATGTCCTATAGCGCGTTAAGTGATGCTAAACAGAATTCACATAACCTCATGTGAAGACTAGTATGATACATGGCTCAGCTTGGGCTACACATTTGTTAGACCAGCATATAACAGTTTATCTGCACTCCTTAACTCTCTGAAGACATCACCTGGGTGACCAGTGTCTTCTAGCCAGCTGTTCTGTTTCAGCCAGGGCATGCACTTGGTGACAGCTGAAGCATTTCCACGGAAACATGGGGATTCAGTTAACCTTTCATTTTCCAGGCCCTCACTGCAGAGCTGTTGAGCTTACAGCCCTGAATAGGCAGGCTCTTGATTCAGTGTAGGCTATTACATCTAAACCATGAAATGTACTTTGTTTGGTCCTGCAGCCTTTAAAGTCAGGGGCCGTACTGCCCTTCACCTCTGTTAAGATTCTTCTCTATCAAAGGGACACTCTCCATCAAACTCAGTGAAGCACCAAACAGCCAAGATGCTCTTCTCTGAGCAGCTGGAGAGTCACAGTGGCCAAAGCTGCATATATATATAGGTATTCACATGACTAATTTAACCCATAAAACTCCTGCACAAACATTTAAGGGAGGTTTAGTTTAAATCCAGCGTTGACAGAAAAGCTGCACTCATTTTCACTCTCTACACAAAGTCAGAGCTCCAAGTTCCAGTTCATGCTCTGACATAAATTTAACTATGGTGCTAGAAGTCATCATTGCAGTTAAAAATTTAAAAGGACAGTGAATCAGACTCCTGAAATAAGTGAGTTCCTTTTTTCCTGGTTGGCTCAGATTAAAACAAAGTAAAAAACAGATTTCTCATGAGGGAGTGCACCTGCAGTGGTTTAACTAGTATTTTGACCTTCGTAGGTAGAGGGATTTTTCATAAACAGTTTCCATTCAAAGGCAATATGCATTTTGGAGCTACTCCAAGAATTCAGATTCTGTTAGAGACTACACAATTCTGTCCTTCTCTTGGACTATTTCCTCCTCACACTCTTGCTAACAAAAAGAATATCAAGGCCAAACTATACAACAGAGACTAGTGGATGGTCCTTCAGTGCCTGATTTGAGATCCCAGAAGCAGTCTTGGGTCTGAACTGAAGACTAAAAGCCACAGATTTTAACTGGGTTGCTCCAGTTAGTCTCATTAGAGAGAAGGTACAGTCAGAGGTTATCTGATATGTTCAAACTTCATCTTAGAAGCTGTGGAATGAGTTCACAAGAGATGCAGTTTCTCATTGACCTCTGCATCCACATCCCAATGCACGTGCAAGTGCTTGA
Source organism: Bucco capensis (assembly GCA_013396975.1). NCBI lineage: Eukaryota > Metazoa > Chordata > Aves > Piciformes > Bucconidae > Bucco > Bucco capensis. The sequence goes on along the minus strand of VWZO01006274.1, from coordinate 18,750 downwards.
TCAACCAGTGTGGCTCTAGCTACAGTGTTGGACTACAGGATTGCTGCCTTGTAAGCACTGATTGTAAGTTTTAATGAGACAACCCAATTAGGTGGTCTGACAGACCATCACAACAGTGACGCAACCATGCTCAAATCCCATTACAGAAGCAGCAGAATTTCAAAGAACTGCTTTAAAAGAAAAGTCACAGAATAGCTTGCACACAGCCCTGCAAACAACAACATCACCCACAGGCTGTGCAGAGCAAGAGAAGGACTGGGAGAGTAAAGGCAGAAACAAGACAAGTCAAAGGAATTAATCCAAATACTGAGTTTCCTTTTTCTAACACGTAGCTTGGGCGCAGCTTGGGTTTTGGGTAACATCTATGGAATATAACTGCTTTACCTAACTTGCACCATGCTGTTCTAACAGTGCTAACAGAGAGCAGAAACATGGCGTTTGTAAAAATACCACGTGCCAGGCAGTGCATTACGTTATCCTACAGATACTGACTGATGCACAAGGCTGTATGCACAGATCCTCCCACACTAACAAGGTATTTCTTAGTGGAAAGCTAGAGGAAGTTTTTGTCACCCAACTACCTGACTTCAGAGGACCAACATACTCGGATTTTGGTATTTTTCTCTCTTCATCCTCCAGTCAGGAGTTGTTCACACATCACCTGCTGTCCCTCCTGGTTTGAACTAGGAGTCTGGCCATCCCCACAGCTTACTACAGGTAAGATCTGTGAATGCTGAGCCCCAAATCACTTCGTTTTAGCAGGTTGAGTCCAGCACTTTAAAGGTCACCAAACCACAAGCCAGCCAATAAGACTGTTTGAGTGTCGCTCCTAGGACAAAATTCCCTTTGCAGAGAGTGTGTTGAATGATTTTGAGTAGTTACAGTCCTCTTCTGTTCACCAAAAGGGAGGCCAAATAGAAGGTCCAACAGGTTTAGCAAAGCCCCACTTGTCAAACCAGAAAGCATTTTACAAAGCTCTTCTCCTTTCCCTCATTTTTACGTGTGTCAAGGAGGATCCAAGACTAATAGTATAATGGAAGTTGCTGGCTACTGATACTGTTGTGGATTTGTCAATGTTATTTTCCCTAAATTAGAGACCCATATGCACACCCTGCTAGAAACTGCATGACATACACATCAGAGAAAGGTATCTCAAGACCTGAGCTGGTGCCGAGAGAAGCATTTGTTCGTCTTACCCATGAGTGTGAAGGAGATCCCTGTGGTGCTGCTGTCTGTAGTACACTGAGAGAGATGCAGGCACCAGAGGCTCACTCGGCTGTGCAGAACATCTGCTCTGCCCTACAGATGCTGCCAAAAATCTCTCTTCCCAGCCTACTGCTAGTCACTATTCACTGCAGTATTACACAGAAACACCTCCTTTGCCATCACAGAATCACAGAACAGCTACAGCTCGAAGAGACCTTGAAGATCATCGAGTCCAGCCTTTTTCCTAGCCCTATCACCCCACTAAATGATGCTCCCCAACACAACATCCAGCCGTCTCTTAAACACCTCCAGGGACGGTGACTCAACCACCTCCCTGGGCAGCCTATTCTAATGGCTGACAACCCTTTCAGTAAAGAAATTCCTCCTAATATCTAACCTGAACCTCCCCTGGTGCAGTTTCAATCCATTTCCCCTTGTCCTATCACTCTCTACCAGGGAGAACAGACCAATTCCCGCCTCCCTACAACCTCCCCTCAGGTAGTTATAGAGAGCAATGAGCTCTCCCCTCAGCTCTGACTGAGCCCTGTCCCTGTAAGCTGTTGGTGGGAAGCATCCACTAAAGACTGGGAAGCACCATACTGTGGTTTCAGTTTCAGACCCAGTAACTGTAACACAGCTGGAACTGCAACACAGGCCACCACAGTCTCCAAACTCCCTTCTTTTCAGGTTCGTATAAATCCCTTGATGCCATGTGAAGTATTGCTGCCAGTTCTGATGTCCTCTTGGAAAGATCCAACAGACTATGATGTATCAGTTGGAGTTTTGCCTTAAGCCCAAACTGAGCTAACCCAACACTTGCAAGCAGAGAACAACACTTCAGGAGGAGAGCAGGTGAACTCTCTAGCACTACAAACATGTCTGTATTTGTTTCAGCAGTGTAAAATATCCTGTCAAGCAATAGGTCATTAACACATAGCCAGCAAGTTTTCAATAAACTGGTGCTCCCCAAATACGGTGGTGTGAAATGACAAGCTAGTGCCTAGTCCATCAGTGAAATCAAAGGCTATCCCACTCCTGGCCACTGTGCAGTCATAGTTCTGGAGGTTCTGATATGCACAGCGCTATGTGATACACTTTAGTGAGAGAGAAGTTAAGGCAGGGCAGTGTGGTACAGAACAGAAAAGCTGCTCTGTAGACAAGGAGCTCATTGTAGGTGGAAGGCATCTAATGTCTGGCAGAGTGGGAGACACACCCCAGAATCCCAGCCCCAGGGAAAAGGATGTACCTGGGGTGTGCATCCACTCCACATGTGCATTGCAGACACCAGTGAAGAGCTGCTGTTACAGGAACTGTGGTGGACAGCATGTGCAATTTCTGCTCTCTAGGGTCACAAGTTTATAGATGGGAGACAGCTGAGTGTGGCGAAACAACCACCTCGTTTTCCATACTCCATCCAGAGCACTAGAGCCAGTCGTAGGTCAGACCTCTGCAGACATATGTCAGGGGTTAAATAAAAGTCAAACTCTGTCAACAGTAAAGTGAGCCTACAACTGTATGCGGAAGTACAGGTGCAGGTCTGCAGTGTGCCTCCCTTGCAGAGCACCCTCACGCCTTTCTGCTGACAGTCTTTGTGCCGCTAAGGAGGCAGAAAATCAAGCAAAACCAGAAAAAAGTAAGATGGAAGAAAAACATTGCAAAAGTGGCTTACAAGGCCATTAATTGCAAGATGAAAGTCTTGGATTCAGTGACTGCACGGCTAAGACAGAGAGTGTAACTTGGAGCAGTGAACAGCAATGCCATGGAGAAGGAACAGGGCAATAGCAAGGTTTATAAGGATTTCCCTGGCAACAGCTTCAGTCCCTATGTACATCAGTCAAGTGAATGAAATACGAGCTTGAGATAACACACAGGCACAGAGCAAGGCTCTGAGGCCTTTCTGCCCACAGCCCCTTCCTTCCCATTTTCTTAGGCACCTGGCTTGGTGGTTGATGCACATCTCCCCTCTGCCCTCCAAAACCTGCCTGAATTTGTCACAATGGCTCAAGGGGGAGTGAGGCCGGCTCTCCTCTGCCGGACCCCTCACAATAGAGGATTGCCCTATTTGTGTGCAAAGGAGAGGGGCTGCAGCCCTCGCATCTGTAAGGGCTGGAGACAAGCCGCACAGATAGGCAGAAATCAATAAGCTGGCGGATCAGAGGGCCCGGCGGAGGAGCCGCTCGCTGCACACGCACAGGGGCCGAACATCTGTCAGGCAAACAAAAAGCAACCCAAGCGGAACAAAAGAGAGGATTATTTTCACTCAAGTTCTTCAGTCTCAGCAGGCAATGTTCAAGCCGTCCTCGTATTCAGACACTGAGGCCTTATGGAGTACGGGCTGGCCGGGAAATGCCAAACACTGTTACCAGAAGACAAAAGAGGGGGGGAAAGAAAAAAAAAAGTAGATATTGAAAATTCAGACTGTCTTGTTGAGTGCAATCGAGTAGGGGGAAGGTGGAGGGGCACTGATAAGGGGGTGGAGGGCATAGAGGGGAGAGTGACAGTGTGACAACAGGATGAAGAAATTGAGGACAAATCTCCACAGCTATACTTGAAAACAAAGTTGATCATATCAGATGTGCCACAGAAGTATGGAATACTGGCATGCAGCTATGGATTCACAAGCACTGAGGCTGGGCCCCCACCTCTGTCCCTCTCGTGGAAGGCAGAGTTGCTGCAGAATTTTGCTTAGATGAACAAACACTGGCAAACACTTCCAATTCCCTCCTCACCTGGAGGGAGCACAGCTTTGCCTGCAAGCCCCTGGCACTTCTGGGGAAGCAAAGGATTTAGGATAAGCTCAGAAACAATCTGTCATGCCTTTCCCTTGTGCTTGGTGTTTGACAGCTGACACGGTTAATTTGCAGCTTTGTTTCTCCAGCACAGCTGTCTCTTCTAATCGGCATGTCATACAAATGTTAGAAATGGGTGCAAAAAAGTGAATTTGTGGTAAAACAGATTAAGTAAAATCAGATTTGGTCTTAAAATGTCAGAAACCATAATCCTTTCTGAAAGAGAAGACTTTTGTCCTCTGAATCATTTCACAGTTGAGACTCCTTGTATTGCATTCTCATGCTGCTGCTGCTTTATGCCCTTATGCTGCTGTTGTTTTGGTGCATTTTCGAACTCAAGTTTTATTACGGGGAAAAAAACCCCTAGGTTTTGGGGTACACTATGTAATCTGCCTTCACTGCTGAAAGCAGAAGCTGTTCTGGATAAGGTGAAGTTTCTTAGTTGAAAATTGGTGCTCTGACCTTAAAGTTCCATGCCCACGGATGCACACACCTGGCAAATAGTAGCCCACAACAACCCACAAAAATGATACATGTCTCAGCCTTGAAAGTGTCTTGCCATAGAAGACATGGAGTCTTAAAGGCATTTTAGGGAGTATCACACAGGTATTTTGAGTCAGGTTCATTTTATTACATTGTATTTGAAACAGAGGAGAGATGTGAACTGGAAAAGGTGTTGGTTTAGGGAAAACAGGCACATGTGTTAAAAAAAAAATTCCAAAGTAATGACTAAAAATCCCAAACCAAACCAAAACACATACTTAGCCACTGCCTTATCTTAGAAGTTCCTAGATTTCTTTAGACTAATTTACAGTGCCAGACACAACTGGGTTGACTGCCTTAGTGAGAGCTCCAGAATGACCCTTAAGAAGAGTAAGCCTTCTTTTTTGTTTTTCATGAGAGAGTGATGGAGATGGAAGGACTGCCTTCCCCATCACTGGGAAGGGTCTGAGCTCACAGCCCCATCTGGCCACAGGAGGCTTCCTGTACCTGTTGAACTCGGCCTCTACACATCAGGGAGGAGTAAGTAAGGCTTTGAGGGGCTTATGCCATATGTGTATTTTGTTCACATGTTCCACTCACCTGAGAGCAACCAGAGGCAGCAGATGAGGGGCTCTGTCAGCATCCAAGCACACACACAGCAGCCTGATGCCAGCAACATGTTCATCTGCCACTGGCAAATCAGGGCATCTGCCATAGACACAGCACTTCTTTTTTCCCCAGGAGCTTTGCTCAGGTGGATTGTGAGCATTTCATAGCTCATGGGCAGGACAGGAACCCCCACCAGCCACTGCAAGTGCTGCAGATCCATGTAGCTTCACCACACATACCCCTGGAGACTCCTCAGTGTTCATGGAGAAGACAGAGGTTCAAGCAGCAACAGACACAGCCTGCATGCTCCACTGCAGGTCTGTGCATGGAGAGCATACCCAGCCCCCTGCACATATCCTATGCAGATCATGCACACATACCTGGACTGTCTCTCCGCATACTGAAAGAGCACAAGGCCAGAAAGATCAAACTCTGTTCCTACACCAAAGTAACTCATATGTCAGCCTTTGACATCTCCTTATCTAAGCTTCACCAGTCCTGAGTTATCACCTCTCCTGCAGGGTTATAGGAAGTCTAACCCAGCTTCTCCCTAGGAAGAGACCCAGATCCAGGAGCAGATCCTGCTTCCCAGTGCTGCTCTTCTGCTCTTGACCTGAGTTGTTGTTGACTTTCCTAGGCCAGCAGTTACTCAACTCACCTGCAGCCTTTCCTGGATGCTTCTGCTCTGCCTTGGGCTGCAGTGTTTTGTAAGAAGTATTTCTAACCAACTGCTTGGTCCTGGCTCAGGAATTTCAGGGATCCTCTTTTTACCTTTTGCAAGCTGTTCTCATGTAGACAATTAAGAGCAAATCAATACTTTCTTATCTCACAGTTAGAATATTACTAATATTTTGTTATAGTCAATGATGTTCCTTAAAGCCAAAGCACTTCAGTTTCTTTTGCTCTTTTTGGACCAAAGAAAAAGATAAGAAAGGATGGTAGTAAAAGTAGTGGATATGTGTATATCTTTTGTGTGACATTTTGCAAGTTTGCCTTTGGAAACTAAGCATGTTTGGTGTATTTAATTTTATCCTTGTCTACCAGCAATGCAAGAGAAGCAACCTCATCAGTAAGATCCTTTTATGAAGGGACTGGTTTTGAATCAGTCTGGCTGTGAGAGGCTCTTGGATTAGTTGTCTTTGGAGGGGTCTTTTTTTGTGCACGAAGTTTGACATGGCTGGTTCCTTAGAAAAACAGGTCTTGGGGTTGCTTTGATGCCTGTGAAGTTGCTTCACAAGCAAAGGATGTATGTGGAAGATGAAAGTCAGGGCCAGGGAGCCTGGCCAGCAGAAGGCATTGGTCACCTGGGAATGGAGAGCGGCAAAGACATGCTGAGAGCAAACCTGACCTGTCAGTTTGATGGTCCCCATTTCCTCTGGAGCCCACAGAGCACCTTGGTGTTTCCTCCAGCTTGTTGCGCTCCTTCTCAAAGTGCTTTTAACTGAAACTCTAGAGAGAAAACACCAATGTGTGATGTTGATACAGCTTTGCAGACTACTTCACGTGGTCCCTTAGACTACAGCTTGGGAACCCCTGCTCTAAGTGCCTAAAAGAGAGACAGGACTAACCAGTTACTCTCAGATAAGCAGCTGTGACGAGTGTTACCACAGTAAACTAGTGGTGGCCACAGTTTTGACAGTTTGAGTCAAAACAGAACTGAATAGTCAGAGCAAGATTTTGTGTTGTGGCAGCAAAGAATTCCCTGGTGGCTGCATATGGCCACTATAACTGCCTTTAAGAGTCTGAGAGATGAGTTCTTTAACAAGTGAACTAATAACTCAATTAGAAATTAAAACAGTACATTCCTGAGAGGTGTCTCTTCTCCCATTAGCAACGACAGGAGTTGCCATGCTCTACACCTCACCAAGTTATAGCTATTCTCCTTCCCTTCAGCAGATGACTCTGCTGTAACAAATTGCTTCACGATGTCATTCCGCTTTGCCTCCTTTGGGTAGCATTTGCTGATATGTGGGAATGCAATGATTTTTTTTGGTCAAGCTTCAGCCTAGCAAAAAAATCCAATTACCCAAACTGAAATAGAAAGTGTTAGGGAGAGGAGACCAGATTTATTAGTTGATCAATGAACTTTTTGTTAAAATGTAATTATTGAGTACTCACTTTGTGGATGATATTGCACTATCAAGGAGAGAGGAAGATCAGTCATCCTAGGATCTAAAAACAGTCAATAAATCAAACTCAGGCAATTTGAGGATGATAGATTGGCCAGTCACAATTACATGAGGAGTACAGATATAATAACTTTCCTCCATGGTAGGAAAGAGAAAAAAGTATTTTTATTGAATTTATTCAAAGGGCATGGGAAGCCTCCTGCAAGGAAGAAAATGTCCTTTGAGTCTATGCCATTGTAGTATGGCACTGAAAAACAGAAGAGGTGAAGGCACTGTGAATAACTGGTGAGTGGCAGCCCTATGCCAAAAGAATGAAATGTGGAGGAGGGGAAAACGACTAAAACTGCCCAACGACAAAAAAGAACTAAAATCCTAACTTCAACAATAAAATAAAAACCCAAACAGAAAAATGAAACAGAAGTGTTGGGAGCATACGGTCAAACACTAGCTTCCCATGGACAGTAAGAGCAACAAAAGCCATTGTCCTTTGTTGGGGATGAAAACCATAAAAAATAACAAGCTAGGCTGGGAGCATAACTGCTGTGTGCTCTTACTTTCATTTCTCAACTAAATCCAACACACCTCTCTCTCTCTCTTGAATACAAGAAATGCTCCACAGAGGTTTTCTGTGAGCACTCACCTTCCTTAAAAAAACTCAACAATTAGTATGTAATCAGTCCATTAAGACTCTTAGGTGAGAAATTAATAGTGGCCCCATAGCAAGATGGTGGGTGTGGGGGACAGGGACTAACAGCCAAACACACAGCGCAGCCTGCTAGCTGCTGCCAGCTCTGTGAGAGAGGCTTGGGCTGGGGCATTTGAAGGTGGCAGCATGTCCTGCTCCTGGGCACACAGCTGGCACAGAGCTCTGCTCTGGGGCTCCTGTCCTCTCACAGCTGCACTCCTGCCAGGAGGCTGAGAAAGGTTTATGCTCAGCCTCAGCAGAGGCACACTAACTTTCTGGGCAAGCTGGTTCCACAGTACAGTTTGATTATTTGTGTAATCGAAGTTTGTCCCTGCCTGCCTTCCCTTGGCATGGCAGTATTTCAGAGGTTTGGATACTTCTGCAATAGGGGCTGGGAAGAGCTGCCTGCTCCTCTCCAGATGCTGGGGACCTGCCCATGGCCAAGGTGAGCTCAGGATGTGCTGCAGAATGATGGCCCAGCACAGGGCTTGCTCCTTTTTTAACTCCCCTGGCTATTTTGGAGTCAGGTAAAATATTGTGAAAAAATGCTTTAAAGCAGGAGATGATTTTTGAAGAAGGAGAGATTAAGCAGACAAGGACTCTAACTGAACAGCAGTGATATGAAACATTGTGACAGATATGGAGAGGCAACGAGGGAACAGTTATTCACCATTTCTCACAATACAAATACTAACAGGATTCACTCAAAAAGATGTGACAGCAAGGTCAAAACAAACAGAGCAAGTACCTTTATCAGTTATCAAACTTTGTATTAATTAACACCAACCAACCACCAACAACAAAAAACAACCAAAATACCCCACTAAAACATAAGGCGAATATAGACAGGAATAGTCCATAAATGTGGTTCAACATATGGATATGGATACAATCTCGACTCAAAAGTCCTTAATCACAGGCTGCCAGATACAAGGATGATGCACAAAAAGAATTGTCTTTCTTTGCTAGCTCTCTTACACAGAAATATTGACCACTGCTGGAGGCTTTGAAAGGTCTTCACTGAACCCAAGAGTCTTGTTTTCTTTCATTTTTAATTTGTCCTTTCAAAATCAGCATACTCTGATTAAAAATGAACCTGTCTTTGTAACCAATACATCCCAAACACAGGTAACACACGTGCCATGTTAACCTGACAGCACATGTTTTGGCATTCAGTGTATTTACACTTTTAAAAAGGATTCTGTTCATGGGCTCATCTATTTTAGGGCATGATTGACAGGACTCTATTTCAAAATACCTTGTACTAAGGAAAGAAAGAAAAAAGAAAAAGAAAACTACCTTAATGGTGAAGCAGGGAATGACAGCCACAGACAAAAGGTCGTTGCTTCTTTGTTCTTCAGATCTGAAGAAAATACACAGAACTCCATTGTATGACTTTTTCATGCACAGCATTGTCTCCCTTGACCCCATGCACATCTGCAGCCTGAAGTCTTCTGTTATCTCTGGATAACAGCTGTTCCATCACTGATTATTCATCAGCAATACTTTGGTCTGCCTAAGGTGCTGTGAAAAGCTGCCAGGTTGCTGAGTTTGCTAACATAATTTCAAGATAAAGCCTAAAATTCTGGAATAAATTAGGATAAATAATTGATAACTCTTACTGGACATTTTGTTCAGTTATCTGTAGCACACAGGCCTATACTTTAACATCTTGGAATTACAGGATCTTTTAAAAATCTCATAGAAACCCCTAGTTCTCTCATCCAACACCTTTATACCTTTTATTTGGCTTTGGACAGCAAAACGCAAAGGCAAAGAACACATGGAGTCAGTGCTGCAAAAACAAGCAAGCCCTTTAGACATATGATGTGCAGGAGCAGAATTTGCAGAACAATTAATTAGTGAGAATTTCCAGTTAAAAGAAAGTGATTGAAAAGATGAGATATGTGCAAAACCCAACTCCTTTGAATGCAAATACTCCTTGATCTTTATTTGGGGAAGAGGAAGTCATTTCTCTCCTGTCTTCTCACACTTGCTACGGAGACCACAATTTAGTATTCACCTCCTCCCCAAGCAATTCATCTTCTGGGCTCTTCCACCACCATTCCCTCCCCCCCCACCTCAATCATTTTCCACCCCTACCACTCCCCAGTTACCAATGCTCATATTCCCATACGGGTGCTAAATCCCATCAGTCTCTCTGTCAGAAGGATAAGGATGGAAGAGGATTTCTTTGATCTCCAAGGCTCTTTCATGGGTCATTTGAGAGGCGAGGATGAAGAAGGTGAAGTTTTCCAGTTTATCAGCAAGGTGTTGATGGCCATCAGATTGCTGGGAACATAACAGAGGACATTCCTGGGGGAAAAAAAAACCCACAAAAACAACAAAAGCAAAAACAAAACAAAACCCACAACCGACAACAAAAAAGGTGCTTTGCATCCCAGCACTAAGTTGTTAATGAGCTTCTGGTGTAAATTCATCAGCTGCAGGGGCTGTACCCAAGCAGGTGGCTCTGCAGTGACAAGCAGACCCCAGTTATCTACTTACAAGTAAGTTGTACAGCTCCTATCCCTGAAGTATCTGCACACTCAGTATGTGAATTTAGATTAGTGTTACAGAGTCCACAATGTGCTGGACATATTTCCAGTAATATAAGCCCACCTTACAGATTCTGAACCAGAGAAAACAGTTTCTGTAGGAGTTTCAGAGGAGGCACAGGCTCTTTCACAGACTGGCCCTGAGCCCTGGAACCTGTGGCTTGTTTGCCTGGTGGCCATCTGTAAGGGGCTGCTCAGAAGTCACTATTCTTTGATCGCTCAAAATGTGAAGGTGCTACACATGCACAAATGGTGCAGGTAGCTGCAGTTTGCCTCTTGTAATTAATGAGTACTGTAGCTTATCCTTGGCTACAGGATGCCAACATGTAAGTCTACTGCAATGATACAGAGAGATGGAGTTAAAAGTATATATTCAAACTTTGTTCTAAGTTTCCCCATGTGATTGCAAAACTGATTTTTTACATGCTCCCAACTTGCCTCTTGTCTCTACCAGTCCATCTTCATCACATTCATTGCAACTGTACCACAGTCCCTTTGTCTGTATGCCAGGAATTTGCTGAGGACTTGCAAAATCATTCCTGATTGTTTACCTGTTTCGTACAGCATTTCTGCCTTTCTTCAGAAAGCAATTCTGTTATAGCCTCCTTCTGTGAGACAAAATTATGCAAATTGCATAGATTAAATTGCTGTATAATGGTTGATCAGCTTTTCCTTATTGTTTACCATTTGTTACACAGGATTTGCATGCATTTAAGAGTTTTATGTGTTTAATAGTTATTTAAGAGGCTTAGCATAGCTAATACCTTCAAGCAGTTCTACTCAGACTACAGAGAAGTAGAGGCTACCTCTGTCATCAGTGGTTTTGACTCTAGGAGTTTTATGAATTGTTTTAAAAGCCTGAGTGACAAAGGAACTGGAGAGAAGATGCAGTGACTGCTGACGTTGTTTAGAGTGTGCTGCTGTTTACCAAAATGATCCCTGTCCATCTTCTGACAAAGGGAGTTACCAAGCAGACCCAGCTCCCACTGGCGGATCAGACCCAGCAGGATGCAGGTCTTCAAATCCCATGTTGATCTATTATTGCCTATTTCCACTCATGGACATGCAAAAGCTTGGATTCACTTTGGTACAAGCATAGGCTGTTATTCTGGCTTGAGGCTGGTTCCAAGCAAACACATAGGCATTTCCTCTCAGTCCCCAGATCCTGTTCTCCTTAACATATTGCCAAAGCATTAATCATATCTCAAATCCTGCATGCCCCTGAGCAGACATTCCCTCCCAGCCACCTTTGACAGACAGACTTTCATCTCTCCCCCACTCCATACACATCCTTGATCTTTTTGAATCGCTGCAGCCCCACCAGAACAAGCAGGCTGAGAACAATGAGGGGTTTGCTGCCATCAAGCTGGCTTTTCTGCCTCCTTGCTGGTAGCGTAGCAGAGGCCACTCCAGTGCACTCAGCAAAGCACACAGAACCCATGCAATACCTACAGCTTTTCTGTAAGCAATTAACTGAAGAAGTCAGGTTTGGTTTTCTTAAACAAATTAGCCTTTTAGTATTGAGTTATACACACCGTTGAGAAAACAGAGAGTAAAGTAAATACGTTCCTGAAAAGCAACCCTTCTCCCATGCAGCCTCAGAGAGTAGTACTCACACATTTGCCCACTGCAAACAGATGGGCCATTTTCTTGTGTCTCTATTAGGTAATAGGCTCAAGCTGTGAACAAATAAAGCAGAAAACACCCAATATGCCAATGTGTTAATTTTGTCTTCCTGTAGGTGTCCCTGTCGATTGCAAAAATGAGTCAGGCCCAACTTCATCATTTCTTATTTTTTGCTAACAAAGACAAGTTATAACCTTTTTCCTGGGCACAATAAACTCTGTCTATTTTTCACAGTAACAGATGTGTAGAAAGTGTTGAAAAAGCCACATGTGAGAAACAACAATACTAGCCATAACAGCTTGATAGTCTGTTTGTATATGTATTATCTTCCTTGACAGATAGATTCTCCTTTAAAATGTACATCTCTATACACGTTCCCTACCAATCCCAGGTTTTAAGATATGCCCAAAACCACTCTCCCTAATGTGAAGATGAACACACAGAGTATACATAGTTATTTATCATTTGCATGGCCTTTCTTGCATGTGGTACTTGATGTAATTCACTGGGATATAGCTCAGGACAGAATTTGGCTCAGGCTGCACAGACTTTCTAAACTAGTAACATGTTTGAATGATTCATCATCACTTCTATCCATAAGACTGTTTCCATGCTTGCATAAGAATTAACAGGAGATTTTCACAGGGAACAACCTTTAAAGAGATCTAAATATTTACTAAAACCAACAAACATACAATATTATTTTTCCAACTTGGTCCAAATCCTCACTTTTTCTAGAAAGTCTTTGTCCTTCTAGGGCTGAATTTGTCGGCCCAAAGAAGAGCAAGTGCTGAGTGCCACAGGGCTTTGTGTACTTCCCAGCAGAAATTCAACAGTTCCTAATGCACTCAAGCCTGTACCCAAGAGACATAAAGGTGCTTCTCTTTCTTTAAAGTCTAACCTGATTAGAGTCACTCCTATGACTCTTAATTTACCATTATCAAACTACCTCTCCTATTGTTATAACCCTTCTTTCTTTCATGAAGCCTCTTTGGAAGCTTTTCACATACTTGTTAAATGCTCTTGGTCACAAAGCCTGGTCAAAGTTCCCTTGATCATGTCACTGCTATGGTGTAAAATTTAATTACTTTTACAATGTATGTTGTACTCTGGCAAAGTGAAGCCTTTTCCCACAGTTAACAGAGGTGGAAGGCCTCAAAAATGAATGAAGGAGCACCAAAAAAAGTGAATTTTCATTAAAAGTAGTAAAAAATACCTTTTCTTGAAATGTAAGGGAGACAAGCTCAAGCAGCTCTCAAGTAAGTGTCAGCTAGGCTCACTAATCTCACTGTTTCAAAAGAGAAATGGATTCACTTGCTGGTGGGGGGTTAATAATAGTGAAAAATAAGCATTTGCAGTTTGCTTGATTTTTTTGTTGGTGGTTGTAGACAATGTCTTGTCTCCCACTAAGAATCGAGAACATGAACAGATTCTTTATTGCTGAAAATGGCTGTGGGATAGTGTAGGGTTGCAGATCACAGAGTTGGTGCTCTTCTGTGTTTGTGTCCTTTTTATAGAATTGAACATCAAAAGAATGAGGTTATCCAAATGAGAAATAAGTATTAAAACCAGACAAGCATATATATTTAGAGCATACTCCTCTTACTCCCTAAAGAAACCCTCCCACCTATCCCTTTCTGAAAAACAAGACAGGCTTCGCAACTCCTATTTTATCATCTAAATAAAGGACTTTGATTAACCCTGCTTATTCCAGATTCTCATTACACATTTGAAACACAGTACAATAACAAGGCTGCACTAGCAATCCATTACTTCATGATGGAGATAGCAGAGCGCACCTTGGAAGCCCAAGACTTTCCTCAGGAGAGCTTGCTAGTGCTATGTCATCTTGAAGGTATGGAAACACACACAGCAAAACACATGGACATGCCTAACATCTTCTTAAGTTCAGCACAGTCCTCTATTGATGTGCTGATCAACTGTTTTACCTGGTGTCAAAACCCCAGGCTAATTTTCATTTCCCCTCAATTTCTGGTGCATGAGCTGCTTCATTGCTATGACACTTGTCTGTGAAGCTCCTGCTCCTTCCTGTTACAGCTACAGTGGCTTCCTTCAGCTCCAGTCCTCCATGTACTTCACAGCACATTCAATCCTCAGTCCACTGGGCTGGGACCAGCAGGAGCTCATGACCAAACAGTCATCCCCAAGGCCCTAGCTGGATAAGGTCTAGGTGCACCCATTCTTATGTTTGGTAACTCCGTCCCAGTCTCAGGTACTCATAAAGTCCTAGTTCTGTTCAAGACAGTCCTGCATAGGACTTGCATAGTCTTGCCTATTCTGTTAAAGGAGATATGTAGCCATGCCACAGGGTGATCATCTTCCACAGGTAGTTGTGCTTGCAGGTATATATTCTGTTAAACCCACGCTTTCTTGGTAACAGCTTGTGTTGTGCCTAGCAGGGTGGTTTCATTGTGCTGTGGCATGAAAGCTGTTTGTGGGGAGCTGCTTCTGCATTGGCAATGCTGCCCTGACTTAGGATGCAGGCAGAGCGCATCTGGGGAGATGTGACCTCTCTGTTGCTCAAAGGGATTCCCAGTTAACCAAGCAGTAAGAAGAACAATGGGAACAGCACCCTTTTGACTTGCATGGTTTTCATCTTTCTTTTGCTTCCCTCGGATTTTCTAAGGCAGGCTGTGAATACTGAAGTGTCACCACTGGCACTTAAAGACTTTGCAGGTGATAGTGTGATCCTTGTTCACACCAATATGAGAGGAACCTCACAGCAGGAAGTCAGCTCTTTCAGACCTCTTTAGAAATGTGTGATAATCTTACAGTGCATCAACACTTTCTCCCTCCCCTCTCTCTCAGCCTCTAATTTCTCTTAAACAAGGCTATGTTAGTCTCTACATTTTGATGCTGCTGCTGACATAGCTTTCCTTTCTCTAAATTTGCTCTGTTTCACACCTTACAGTAGCATATTGTTGCACTATTCAGTGTTTTGGGGACAGGTTTACGTATTCCGTCTACACCTAGCCTGATGCGTTAAACTCTCTGTGTGATGCTTTTTACCACATGCTTTGGAAAAGACACATTTAGTGATAGATATGCAGGTCTTTTTATAGTCCCTTTCATTTTTTTCTTCTTTTCTCCTCCCTTGTGCCTTGTTTTGTCTATAAGAACTGGTCCGTATTTAAATTTTGCAGTTACACATCACATTCCTCCTTTTCTTACTATGCTCAGAGCCAGTCAGATGATGATGATGATGATGATTAACACAAGTAGCTTTTTTTAACTAAGTATCCCAATTCTGAACAGTTTTCCAGGAAAGGAAAGCCCCAGGTTCAAGTCCCTGCATGAAATGAGTTAATGGCAATTTCAATATGAATCCACATTCCCCAGGAACACACTTACCACACAAATATATATGTATTTGTTTCAATTACCAACCCACCAAACAACTTTTGAAAGATTGTTTTATCTTGATGTGCAATGAAGTTGAAGGTTTTGTGAAGAGTTTCCTGGCCAGCTCTATTTATGTCACTGTAGTATCTGTGTGTCTCTCAGAAGTTAACTTGCTCATGCAATCCTGCAAACAAGACTAACACATCAACTTGGGTTAAGAGTTGGACAATAAAGACACAGAGGGCAGGTTAAGCAATTTTCCCAAGGTCACACTGAAAACAGGAATGTGCTCTCCTCTAAGACTCCCTCTCATCCCAGAGTAATACTTTAAGTCTGATCTCATTATTTTTGGTTAAGTTCTTTAGCAATATTTATGCCATTACCTGATATCAGGGCACTGAGACTTACTGATTCATTAAAGCTGTGTACAAAACACTGAATTATCACAGTGTCTACCTGGAGTAGCAGTCGCTGTTTTGTCTCCTCTGCAGGTTGTTACATTGGAGGACATACAGGAAAGAGGATATGACCAAAACTACACTGAGAATCATCTCCATCTCCCCACACGCACACACTGGGTTCCCTGTAGAGGACATCAGGTTCCCAGAATGCTTTTCATTTGGTTTAGGCATCGGATGCTAATAGTTTTGTGTACATTATTAATCCTGATGAAGATCAGCATTTCTCTTTTCAGTGCAGCTGAGGTGCATTAAAACCCACCAGGATTTACACACCACATGTGGCCCTAAGAAACGCAGCTGTAAAAATAATTCTTATCACACATTGCATAGTTGACTGTGGTGTTAAACACAGCAGACATTTGGTGAAGTGTACTCCTGGACAGGACCAAGTAGTTGTTAATCATGCTAAGAAATGGTTCTGTTATTCAAACAGAGACCACCAAAATGTTTTTTTGTTTTGTTGGTTTTTGGTTGTTTTTTTTTAATAAGAACTCAATGGGTTTTCTTCACCCTTTCATCTTGTTAGGAAATCTCTGTGAACTTCCCTCCACTCCATTTGCTTTCCTTCCCCTTTCTCTGCTGTCATTTACCAGCCGGGCTATTTTCTTCAAAGTACCCTCTAAATGTCACAACCACCAAACAACCACAGCAAAGAATGGAAATGCCCTAATAACCTTTCCCAAAGCACTTATATACCAATGCTGAATAATTTGACCTGTTCAGATTCTTGGGAGCATATTTCACAGTAGTGGCAGAGGAAAGAGAACAGTTTTAAGACTTTGTTCCCTTTTCTCTTGGTTCTCTTATTGTAAGACAGCTCTACAAACACAAACTAGAAAAACCCTGCGGCCCAAACCAGACACCACTCAGAAGGAGTGTGACAGCTAATACAGAATGAGGAATATTCCCATTTTGAGTGCTGTTGCACATGCTGTGCCACTCTTTATAAGAAAATTACTTAGACGTCCTCAGAGAGCTCTAAAACAAGTAAGACATAATAAAGAACTTGGGTATGGTGAATGTGTGCACATTTGAACATGAGTTTCACCTGGGAAAGAGAGTCTCTAATACAAGATTTCAGGCAGAAATCCAACTCTTACTTCAGTTTTGAAAAAACAGGAGTTTGATTCTTTCTAATGTATCAAAAGACACTTGCTTGAAAGGCCCAGGCTAATAGGCACTTAACAATGTTAAAATACATTAAAATACCCCATCTGAATAATCTTGAGATTTCTGTATAATTTCATTCAGTGTTGGTTAAAGTTCTCATCTCCCAAATTACAGATAAAAAACCTGTTCCTTTGATCACTGATAAATATGAATTTCATGGTATTTTGTATTCAAGCTCCTACCCAAGATCAGAAAACAAATATTTAAGGCACTGCTTAAGCTTTGAAGATGATCTTATTGCAGTCTCAAAACGAGCTCTGGATCTAATCTAGATCAGGGCTTTGGTCACTGACCCTTTCTCTTTTACAGGGATAGAACAATACTGAAGGTATTGTCTTTCTCACAGTAGTTTTCCCTCCTTCCCTTCAGGCCTTTCACTGTACCTAATTTGCCTAACCATAAACAAGCAAAACTGACCTTATCTTCTGTCATTAGAGAGGCACTTCAAACCTAAGCTGAGCTCGCTCTGGCTTACAGGTCAGGAGTGAAACAGAAACTTTCAGTTCTGCTCTCAGAAGTGTGGGTTTAGTGACACACTTAGCTGCTCACACACAAGCTCCTTCTGAGCTGCTTCACATTTAGGGAAAAGAAAACAGTGGCACTGACAGTGCAACCAAACCCAAGTCTAGGTGCTTCCCTGGACATGTCTGGAGTACACAAGTGAAGGAAATACAAAAGAAAGATCCACTTCACAAACCAAGCTACCTTGCAATTAGGCAATGAAGAGAAAATTTGTTTCTAAATCCCAGCTGTGCAACTTGAGGACTGGCATAACCTCCCTGCCTGTAGAGCTCTTCCCAGGTGTGCACTGGAAGCTCCTCTCAGACCAGCTATGGCAGCCAGGAGTTATTTCTTCTCTTACCAGCATGATTTTGCCAGGAAAGGCCTTGTTTAGGTACAAATAAATCTGCAGAAGGATTCATCACTAATTCTGCTCAGAATAAGAGAGGCCATGAGAATCATAGAATTATACAGTGGCCCAGGTTGGATGGGACCTTAAAGATCCAAACCCCCTGCCATGGGCAGTGACACTACACACTAGACCAGGTTGCCCAGGGCTGCATCCAGCCTGGCCTTGAACACTGCCAGGGATGGGGCATACACAACCTCTCTGGGCAACCTGTTCCAGTGCCTAACCACCCTCTGGGTAAAGAACCTCCTTCTAACTTCTAGTGTAAATTTCCCCTCCTTCAGCTTGTACTCATCCCCCCTTGTCATATTGCAATCTTACCACCTTAAAATCCCCTTCTATCTTGTAATCCCCCTTTAGGTACTGAAAGGCTCCTATACGGTCCCCTCGAACCATGATAGACAGTATCTGTAGGGCTTGCCAAAATGATTTGGGGAATAACTACTCCAGGATCTTCTCTGAAGCCCAAACAAAGCCTTGTTCTACTTACTGTGCAGTTGCAAGAGCTATCTGCTTCCCTGGCACCATGTGGTAATATGTTCCTCTGGTTAATTAGAAGCAGCACAAGCAGGAGATAGTTGTACACCTCGTCAGCCCCCTCTGTGTCTTACACAACTACTAAGGAGACAAATTGCTGTTGTGGTTGATGGTACTGACTAATCTTGCCAAAAATGTGTTGCTACAATACCCACACTACTTGTGTGCTGTAGCCCTTAGTCTCTCGTCTGTCAAGTTTGTGGAAAGGACAATCTGGGCGTGTG